>OZ019948.1:10956433-11106433 GCA_963970385.1 Theonella swinhoei | reverse complement strand
TTCTCAATCTAAAGGGGATAAAGGTGTACCTGGTAGTGTGCATATTAGTGTATTGGTAACCACTTGGCAACTGAAGTTTCGTTCACACATTTATGACTAAGTGCATGAAGAGCAACAGACTAACTTCTTTGGTCATTGAACGTAGCAGGAGAGACAGCCACTCCAAATTCTCTGTTAGCCACGTACAGCTACCGTAGAGATATCACGGGGGGGGGGGTTGTGAACAACATAACGTACACACCGTTTCCCTGTCTTGACACCAATATTAGTGAAGAACTTTCACTATATCCCCATGTTAGCCTTTATATCCCGCCATATTCTCTTTATCGCCCAGCGAGGTTGTTGGCATGCCTTGTCTTCACCCTAACCCTAGCCCCTAGGTTACTCTTTAGTAAGCGATACCCCCTCTTCCTCTCTCTCCCCATGTCTGTCTCTCTGTCTGACACTGTTTCTGTCTCTCAGTACTGTCTAGTCTCTCCCCTGTCTCGTCTCTGTCTCTGTTCTCTGTTCTGTCCTCTATTCTGGGGTTCCATTGTACTACTCCTTGGTTTGCTAATCAACTTCAACTAGCATGTGCTTTGTCTTTTGTTTGTTGTAGGGTCCAGCGACTTTTCTGACATTGACATGGCTAGTGGACCCGATGTTTTCAGTGTACCTGGTATTGAAGACTGGGGTGACAAATCGCCCACGTTGTCATTCCTCCTGCTGGAGAATAGAACGACAGCGGCAGTGATAGCACTTCCGTCAGCGACAGACTACTCGAAGAGTTTAACATTTTCGAAGTACGATCTCACTAACTATGGTGATGCGCATAAGGAACCCGATTTTGCGTACAACCTGTCTTCTTTAGTCGAAGAAGGGCTGCTGAGTGACGAAACGGACAGAACAATGACTGCTGAACAAAGCGCTGCGGAGTGGCTAAAGAAAGATGTCATCGGGCAGTTTTCTAGGGAAGAAAAGAAGAGGCTGACGGTTAAATCGAAACAAGCTTTAACGCTGCCAGAGCCTTCACCACCTCCTTTAGAAACCAATTCCCTGAAATTACCAGATGTTGGTGTGTACTGGCATGAGCGAGGAGGGGACGAGAATGTAGTATTTCAAGTAGAAGTCGACAGTGGAGACTATCGGCGGACATGTATCAAACTTGTGGATGGGATTTCACAACAGCTCATATGGGAGAGGAACAGGGATGACAGCGTCACATCCTGCACTGGGATGTATATGCCTACGTTTGGCAGGGGTAACGGTTGTGTTCTGATAACCGTATCATGGAATGATTCACTTTTTGAGTTCCGAGTAAAGAAGATGGTGCCAGAGTATGGAGATTTAGTCACGGAAATTCAACAAGCCATTGCCACTGGAATCCAAAAAATTAAACAAATCGCCTCCTTGGAATGCCAAGCTACGCAGCTAATTTTACCAATGACCAGAAGTTTTGTAACGGATACGTTTGGAAGGGGAGCTCTCCAAGTTGGCTCGGGTGAGTCAGTGGTAATTATAAATCGTTTGGAAGCGTGTGTGTTTAAAAGGCCCCTACACAAAGACATCATTGGTAACCTACTCTCTTTCAAGCAGGAGGCTTCGCAGTCCACAGTCACGCAGTTTTTGTTACCAACAGGCACAACTTACAAACACGAAGTACAGTACCTGCAGTACAAACTATTAAAACCACCACTATCGGCCGAGAAAGCAGAATCCATTTTGCCAGATTTGATCACATCAGTTGTTCATGTATTAACCGAACTCCATGATTACGGGAGGGCACATTTGGATGTGAGACTAGAGAATATTTATTTCAACAGTCACAATCAGGCGGTGCTCATAGACCTCGACAGGTCTAGGCCGGTGAACATGAGAGTTCGTGCCGTCCTCCAGGAATCGGTCATGTACCCATTCCATGATGAGTGGGTGTACAAGCAGTGGGATTTTGTGCAGTTAGCTGTGCTGATTGGCCGAGTTATTGATCGTCCTCAGAGCACTGAGGAATACCACAGTGTCAAACCGCCACTCAATCACGCATTCCTGAATAAATTATATGATGAAGGGGTCATGGACGAGGTCTTGTTTGATACTTGGAAAGAATCTTGGGGGAGGAGCAGTGACTAGCATGCAAACACTCGCAACTGACTTACAGTCTTTTCTGGGTGCACAACCACATAATTGGGTTGCACGCCGTCCTGTAAAGTATCTAGCTAGGTTCTGTTGGTTGTAGTGCTAATTAGAGACTGATAGCAAATTCTGCATGAAACACTCTAGGCAGGCCTGCATGAGTAGTTGTGGTTTCATAATAATTTCATCCACCACAAACCACACAAGCCTACCTAGGTATAAGGTGCATGCACAGCTGGATTGGATACATGAATAAGATTAGATGTAATTATTGTACACCACAATTGTTATGGTCCTGGCAGTCTACATATGGCAAGCCCTACTTCTCCCTGAGGCACCACCCTACCTCAGTAAGGGTGAATTTCTACTCCTATTAGCCAGTTAACTGAACTGGATTTGCATGGGGGTTGGTGGCTCATCCCCCCAGTTTTTGAATGGCCTGAAGGCCTATTAGAGATGGAAGTTGATGTATGGTAAACATATGTGCACAAGTGACTGTGTCCCATGTGTTCAATGAACACACACACACACACACACACACACACACACACACACACACAGTGATCAGTTCATCAACAAGGCAAAGTAATTCAGTGTATGCACCCCTAGTGGGGGTAGAGGCTTAGAGTAGTGTTCAAAGGGCCTAATCAAACTGTAAAATCAGAATTGACCACAACGCATTAGCCAATGTTAAAATTCTAGCTACCTTGCTTTGAGCATGTAAATAACAGCCATACAGAGCAACAAACAGACAGTGGTATGCACATTGTGTTCATCATGTACATGTACATGTGGTGTATTGATGTACACATGCATATATACATCCGACCATATTAAAGAATGAAGCTGGGGTGATGCTAGGGATGACTCCATCTGTAGTTCCAGAGGGTTCACATGTTGTGCAGACGAAGGTATATCATAGTCCTACAGCCAAATAACAGAATATGGAGATCTATTGAAATAGAAATATTTTATGTGACAGCGCCCATTATGTATGTAATGGCAGTTCAATTTCCGGTAATGTTCTACAGATGAGAAGTGAGCACAAACTGTGCTAGTGACCAATGTATGGAAATCTCACTAATTTACAATTACTTATTGGTGTCCTGATTTAAAAAAAAATACAAGCTAGTCCAACTGGTACATCATCTAAAACACATGTGCACGACCAAAACAGCAAGTAGTGGCTTTCCAATTCTGTAGAGTAAGAAGGAACACCTTCAAACGTGCAGGAACTTGGTATGGTCAAGTGTTTTTTCCTCTGGATGCTTGTGTAATCGTGTTTCCATCTTCAGGCTAATTAACTAACTTTTCATGCATATACTTCCATCTCTGGGTGGCTTAGTTGCCCTGGTGGACTGATTGAGGCTGATTTAGAGTATAGCATGCTTTGCATGTGGTATACGCCTCATTGCTTGTGGAGTCAAGTCATTGTCTAGGTGTGAACTCAATCCTTAGGATATTAACATGATATAAGCGATCCCTGGACATGTACATGTACATCTTGGATGTATCATGCATACACTCTAAAATACACTATGAAAACTTGTATATGGAGTGGTGCATGTATGTGCATAACAGTATTCAATCATGATAATCACATGCATTATAGCACAAAAAGCTGCTATACAGGCCCTGTGTGTATAGGTGTGCAAACTGTCCTAGAGGTGGTGGTGTTTTCAAGCATGTTCTATCTTAACTGGAACTTCCCCATCCACACACCCACAATAATTACACTAGCTAGAAAGGCCTGGGAACCACGCTAAAAGAAACCCATTATGTACACTATCCCACACACTATATCTACACCAGTGAGAAGTGTCAATTGACCATTTTCCAGATTCAGAGGACCTAATCAATGCCATAGAATTTACCTAAAACTCTCCCTTATGAAGACACAAGAGAGCGCCAGTTTTCAGTTAATGACTCTGAGCAATGTTTGAGCACTAACCTCTATGTGTAAGTGAGGGGATTAAGAAGAGGGGAAGGAGGGAGAGTGGTGGGTAAAATGGGGACACAAACCCAATGTTTAGTCCAGTGGTGCATCATGTCATTGGATCATGGATGTAGGGATTACACCCACACCTACACACACACCCACACACAAGTTCCACCTAGGCATACATCCACCACACAGCATCCTACATACCATGATTAACAAAGCAATATTCATGGCTTAGTGTAAGTAAGTGAACTTACCCACATCAGAGGAGGTGCAACACTAAAATCAATGAGGTAATGATCACACTAAAGAATGCAATTAACCGATGCATACAGTGAGGAAAGACGTAGACCTCTTCAGTTCATTGCATAGTTCAACAGAGTTATAGAGTCAGAATACTATAAATAGGCACTATTGGTAGAGATAGAGCATAGGCCAAAGATGGGTGTAAGTGACAAATATAAAAAGATATCCATTAAGTGCTACATAACCTCTACTATTTCCCGCTGTAAGTTGCTGGAACAGTAGGTGTTCGCCTGAGTTCGATTCTTTTTCTTGAGGTATAGGCTATGGTGCGTACAACTGGCTACTAGCCTTTGGGGATCCTCGCTTCAGTAGACGCTGGAAAATTCCACATTACACCATGTATTTTCAATGGGAGATAGGTTGCTGTGAGCTTGTATGTGTATTTTTCTGAAATCAGGACACCAGTAAGTAATTGTAAATTAAAGAGTGTACGTACATTTACATTCTCCAGTGGCTGAGCGGTGAGTTTAGCAATCGTCCCCTAGCCCTAGCCCTAGCCCTATCAAGAGAAATTCCTGGCAGCAACAGCATGTAGCATTTAGGCTAGATACACACATTATACCAAGTGAGACTATGCATCTCACAGCAGTACTACATATATTGTAGCCCTATTACTATGCTACAGATTGGTATAGGTTTCGAAGTGCTCTTAGGGTGGCACAAAAGTGCTTCACAGTTAATTGTGCATACTTCAGCTTTAATACGTTTTGTTATATGTAGACTCCACACACACACACACACACACACACACACACACACACACACACACACACACACACACACACACACACACACACACACACACACACACAGTGACCAGTTCATATAGATGGCTTCTGTTTACACAGGACTATATGTATTGCGCACTCAAGTACCTAATGGCACTTAGTTTTCTGCAGGCTCTGGTTGCAAAATATGCTGTACATCAGTGCAGACAATACATCACATGTACATGTACATGATGAACACAATGTGCATACCGCTGTCTGTCTGTTGCTCTGTGTGGCTGTTATTTACATGCTCAAACCAGAACTGAACTGAGAATGGATGACCGTGAGAAGCTGTACCCGACATGTGGTAAGCTGTACCCCAAGGGTCTGGGGAGATTGGCCAAGTGTGAGGACTATGACCAGGTCAAGGGAGTGGCTGACTGCTATCCTGCAGTCTTTGCTGGTGCTGGGACCAACCCAGGAGAGAAGACTCTGGAGGACAAGTTCTTCATGAAAGAGGTGGAAATCATTCCTTCATGCAGCAGTTCCATTTCGGTGTGTTCTACTCATACACGTGTCTCAAGGAACAAGAAAGCCGCAATATTGTGCTGAGTTGGACAAATATGACACAAAGCAGCCAAAAAGAGGGGTAGAAAAATATTCTAGTAATATACATTGTATGTAACAGTCCCAAGACTTAGGTAAAATTAGATATGCACACAACTCACCACTAAGATTAGTGTAAGATTAGCTTACACGACATACATGTACTATGGTATATTGTACTATGGTTAGGTGTATATATATACACACACACTACAAGTTCACACATCACCAGACAAGCCAACATATAACATTCTCATCTGTGCCTGCAGGTGTTGATATTCTTGCAAAGAATGGCTGGCAAGCATATCCTCTTAATGATGCTTGCATGAGATCTTACCAATATCCTTGCTTGATTAGTTTCTCAGTCAGCTTATAGTGTCTATCTTTAAAGTGTACAAAACTATTACAAATTCTACCAATGCAACTGTGAAATGTACACCCCATATGCTGGCTTTGAAGGGATGACATGTACATTTCAAATCACACCACTTGTGTGACTGAGAGAAGGGGTTGTGTTGTGCATAAATATTCATAGTATATGAAACCGTTTAAGGCACCAAATGAGTTTTGCTAGTATAAAGTACCCACAAATACCCTAATGAGACCATACCTAAAACTCTCCAGCTATTAGTCAGACCACTCAGGAAGACACAAGAGAGCGCCAGTTTTTCGGTTAATGACTCTGAGCCAAGTAACCTGCACACACACATGCACACACACACACACACACACACACACACACACACACACACACACACACACACACACACACACACACAGTGACCACATTCTAGAGTAAGACAGTGGGAAGAGGAAAGGAGAGGAGGTGGAACAGTGAGTAGTGTTCAAACAGAATTGCCACAACACTGGCAAATCTATGAGAGTTGCAGGCAACAGGATGGGTGTGGCTGACTACTGTACTCTCTTCGCTGGCAAGTGTCAGGTGTGTAGATGTAGCTATATAGTCACTTCCTGCACTGATAAGGTGTAGCACTAGTGTATTAACTTGTATATAATGCAGGCGCAATATTGCTACAGTGTGCATCTGACTGCCTGGCAAGGGGTGGTGTAGCATAGAATCATCTAGTAAACTAACACAACTAATCACTTGTCTTTTTAGGAAATGCATTACAGCAATGACACAATTGTACATGTACATATTATTAAATGACACATCATCAAATCCACTTCTACAGAACAATTTCAGGCATTTTCAGGCCGGATCCACTCGAGGTGCTTTTCTTCTGTGGGGTTCCTCTTGTTTTATTGTGTTAACTTCCGTTCGCAAGTCATGAAGTTCACTTTTCATCTTCCCTTGCAAGTCATGAAGTTCACTTCTAATCTTCCCTATCTCAGTAATGACTGCGTCAAAACCTTTACCAATAGGGATTCCCGCTATCTGCGATCGCTCTGCTAAGCATGGCTCCTTGGCAAACACCTCCGCCTTCTCCAAAATAAATGTCCATGCAGGCTCCATTTTTGCATTTTGGAATGATATGGCTAGTTCTCTGGCGGAGATTCTTGGGAGCCTTAGGCGATGTAAGAGGCACATAAGCACACACGTCCCTCTATTAATTCCAATTCCGGATCGCCAGTTGAGTGGTGGAGAGACGAGTACAAAAGGAATGTCTATGTTGTTACTATGGTTGAACGGCGAAAATGCTAAACGAATAGCATTTTGGTCGAGAAGAATACCAAGAAATGTCAAATCTTCCAAGTATTTACTCTTCCCCATAGTGGACATGTAGTGGGCTAGTTGGGATATGTCTTTCTCAACAATCTCCTTCTTCGTCTCCACAGGTATCATGAAGAGTGGTTCGCTACTATCCTTGTTCACAAAGGCTGTCAGTGTATAATCCACCGAGGGTTTGTTACCCCTCACCCCCTGTCGGCTCTCAGTGACGTGTTCTACAAGGACGTTGGTCACATACCCCTCTTCCTCACCACTGTACGACTGTGGAACTTTCATTATCGACACACTATGTGCCACTTTTTGAAGCAAAGGGGTTAAGAGAACCTTGCGGAGACGGGACTCTGATATTCCTTCTGGCTCTGCCATCATCCCCGGTATAAGTTGAAAGAGCAGTGACTCTATGAAGGTATCCCAAAACACTGAGTTGTGCAGCACTTTATCGTCGTCTCCGAGAGAAAATATTTTTTCTATTCCGACACGGATGTGTTCAATCACAGCCAACAGCGTAGGCTTCAGAATGTCACTCGCTGTAGCGATCGAGAAAATGTGGAATAGCTTTTTGGCTGAAGGGGCTTGGCGTTGTCCATCACCCCTCACCGGATATGAGAAATACCACAAATGGTTCCGTGATTCTGTGAAGAGGGTTGACAGGGTGCCACGTGACGTCGAAGATGGCAAGCAGAAATCCGAGCTCAGACAGTTTGACGGTGACAAACAAACACAAGGTGGGCTATAGTGCTTCTTGGACTACAGACTTTCCATGGCATGTGCCCGTATACGATACTAGTAGCACGGAAAGCACAGTTGTTGGATTGTTATGTTCCCTGTGTAAGCAGCACAACACGAAGCAGCGAAACACCGCTGAACTTGGACTACAAAACCTTCCAGTCTCCTTAGAAGGGATGTACTACAACGTCATATGGACACAAGCAGGCAGAGGAGCTGGAAGCTGCAAGGCTGGCATCACAACAGGACGGAGGCATTAGGCAAGCTTTTTCCACTTATGTTGAACTGAAGAGAAAGGCTTTGATTGGTGACCTTCATCTAATGTATTGGCTTGCAAAACAGGAGGTTGCCCACACTACCAAGTTTAATTCACTGAAGGACCTCACCATTCAGCTCGGTTGCAATTACGTACGTGAAACAGGAGAGAGTGATGATAGCGATATCGGTCAGTTGCTGTTATACCTCCTTGGTACACTACTGAGGCAGTTGCAGAATGTGAAGAGTGTGGTACCCCCTCCTATATTAGGAGTCTATATGGAAGGAGAGATGGTTGACTTGTGGAGGCACACTATCCAGCGCAAAGCATCGCAAACGCGTAGCACTGGTTTAGTCGCCTAGATTGCCCACTGTATGTGACTGTTGTGATTCTGTGCGAGAGGATTCTACTAGGATCTTTTCCCAGCCAATAGGCCCTTAAAGCAATCTGGTCCGCGAAGGGATGTACTCTGTGTGGAGTATAATCTTTAATAGAAATTATTTAATCGCAACAGTTCATCGTAACCTTAAGATGCTACAACATCAGAACTGCCTTTTCAAATCTTCCTGGACACTCAGGAAGAATGCTGACCAAAGTTAGAATCCTGTGCCACCAAGAGGTTTACACACCTTGGCATGTTCTGAGTTAAAACTGGAAACCACCAAATGCTGTTTTAAGTTGTACACGGCAGCGATGGCACAGCACACCCCGGAGTGCACAGCAGGCTTCATGAGTCACCTACTGACAGTGCTGAAGGCATTCAATGATGCTGAGCATCCCGCCTGGAGAGAGTATGACGAGGCATTCAGGGAGAAAATGGCATCTACAGGGAAGAAAAATTGGGCATGCAGGGATGTTACCCTGTACCAGGAGGCAGTTGGAGCCCGAGCAAAATTACGTAACCCCCAAGTGAATGAAAGGAGGGAAGAATATAAGCGGAAGCGCCCAGGCACTCATTCCCTCTTGATCGTCTTGGCCTGTGTATTGCAGACATCTGGACAAATGGAATGATTGATCCAGCAAACCAGGGTCTAACAGCTGTGCGTGATGTGTCTGGTGTGCTGGATTAGACCTGGGTTTGACTCCGGATGGATCTTTGTCTTTCTCATTCCCTCTTGATCGTCTTGGCCTGTGTATTGCAGACATCAAACTGAAGGTATGTGTATGTGTGACTTGGTCTACATATAGTGGGTGTGTTTTCAATGACAGTATTAGCAGCATTTATTGAGTTAAAGTATTTTCATCCTACAGTATATACAGTTAAGATGACCACACATCTAAGTGATTGGGTGGCAGTCGAAAGACCCCTAATGTCCGGGCTAAGAGATTAAAAACGGAAATGGAATTTCATGCAAAGAGTAGAACAAAGAGTAGAAGAGAAGAAAAGAGAAGGAACGAAGTGCAGAAAAAACGGAAATCAAATGCGGTACTATTACTATTTTTATCATGTACTATATGTGTCCAGCAAAGACATGCAAAGACATGCAATTTTTCATGCAAAGAAATGCAAAGACATTGCCTGCATGTATATACTTGCAAGTGTCTAATGTTTTTACAGGGCACTACTTGAACAGTTTCAAGAGAGAGAGATTAGACTGGCGCTTAAAAAAGCATGAACAAGACCGCCAAGACCGGACATTACCCTGCCAGTAGCATATTATTATAGAGGGTGTTAGGGTTCCCTTCTCATATACCATGGCTACTACTAGCCAATGCTGTGCATTGTAGGCGAGCGGGAAAGACTACTATATGCGCATGCGTGCACTGTGTGGTGGCATGGGTTTCCAAGGTGGCTGGTGAAGGAGAGGTTGGTGATAGGATTAGCAGGAACAGCAGCGACTTGAAACTGAACGCAAGATGAGAGAGAGGCACGACTGCATGGACTTCGGGTCAGTCAACAGCATAGACTTGCTGCTGAAACACCTGAAGAGAGGCGTCAACGAGACAGAGACAGTCACATGCGGCCATTAATCCTATCACTAACCTCTCCTTCACCAGCCACCTTGGAAACCCATGCCACCACACAGTGCACGCATGCGCATATAGTAGTCTTTCCCGCTCGCCTACAATGCACAGCATTGGCTAGTAGTAGCCATGGTATATGAGAAGGGAACCCTAACACCCTCTATAATAATATGCTACTGGCAGGGTAATGTCCGGTCTTGGCGGTCTTGTTCATGCTTTTTTAAGCGCCAGTCTAATCTCTCTCTCTTGAAACTGTTCAAGTAGTGCCCTGTAAAAACATTAGACACTTGCAAGTATATACATGCAGGCAATGTCTTTGCATGAAAAATTGCATGTCTTTGCATGAAAAATTGCATGTCTTTGCATGTCTTTGCTGGACACATATAGTACATGATAAAATAGTAATAGTACCGCATTTTATCGACAGCTAGCTGGTTGTGCCTGAGAATGATGTGAATTAGAGGTGACTTTCTGTGGCCTTAAAGTGTGGCTATGGAAAGATTGGTATCTATACTTGTAGCTGGAAGTGCATTCAAAATAGGAAGATGGACAAGAGCTCAAATAAGCTTTTGCTGGTGGATTATGTAGCCATAGAGGTGTGTGAGGTGTGACACATACTTAAGGCCAGGGTTTCTATTCTCATTTATTGTAGAAACCCAGTCAAAAGACAGTATAGAAATTAGCAGCAGCAGTGTGGAATCGACTGCCCACCCACTCAAAGAGGGATGGTGCTGACACACCTACCTCACGTGCACGTGCACACATTTCCCGCTGACATGTGAGCTCTAGATTTACGGGGGCCATGCCTTCTAGACAAGCCAACCTTAGTTCTGGCCAGTGCCATCACTTCAAGACCAAAAACACGGAGATCGGGATTGTGATTGGCTCGTGATTCACCCTCCTGTTACTTTTGATCTTTCGAAAAATACGCAAACAATTAACACGCGGCCCCTTCGACGGTTAATTCTAATTTAACGATGAATATAATAATCCATACGCCCTATTCCACGCATGTGCATACAGTGCATACCAGGCTCTTTCCCTCTGCCGGAAAGAGCCTGGGTACGAGGCTAATGTATGTAGCAATCTCCTTTGGGGCTGGGGTTAGTTGGAGTTAGAAAAGTTGGGCTACCCCTAGGATGCTTTAGATCTCTCTCCTGGGACAAGACTACAGTGAGGTTCCACACTTTTAATCAGTGCCACGGTTTACATGATCTATGATGACGCGTGACCAACAATACGTAATGACACACACGCGCGTGACCAACAATACGTAATGACACACACATGCGCACGCATACATACAACACACACCTGCAGCTAGGGCTGGAACTAGACCATGGCTTGAACCTCTTTTGGGCCTTCCATCATCTTGAAAAATGAAGTGTTTGTGTTCTGAGTGTGGTAATACCCTGTTATGAAAGCCTTTTTTATGGGGGAGTTGCTTGAACTTAGTGATTTAATGGAAACTCCTTACATAGCTGAATCTCAGAAAAAGAGAAGTGATAGGGGCCTTCTTTTTGTATGTTTCAGGGTAAAGGGGTTGTCTTAGAGTGTATGGTGTAATCACTTAATATTTGTGTTAGTACATTTATTGCTGTAGTTATGATCACTCATTATGCCTATAGGCATGGGTGGACGGAAATTCAGGCTAGGGAGACACAGGAAGAATGAGGAATTGAAAAGAAGAGAGAGAAACAAGAAAAACCTGGAAACCACTCCACTTGTATTGACTGTGTCCATTCCTTGACAGAGTCTTGTAGTGCCTTCCCTTTCAGTCTCGGCCACAGATACAGTTGAATATATCGGAGGATTGTTCTAGAGGAGGTACGGTCTCTGAAAATGGTGCCTCTGGGAAGTTTGCTGAGAAGAAAGGTCATTCTACTTGTCATGGCGCTATAAGCGTGTCACGAAGCCAGTACTCCGTGATCATGTTACTGAAGACAGACCTAGAGCCAGGGCAGTTGCTGGTACAAGTAAAGTCAAGACCAAAGTGGTTGGTGCCGTAAGAGTTTGTGGAGGAGAGGACATTAAGAGCTTGTACTGTGAGTACAGTGAAATCTGTTGTTGATACTGAGAACGAGAAGGCTCCCCTTCCAAAGAAGCAGTGATATCACATATAGAGACTTAGTAGTATAATTATTACTGTATGATTGTCTTACTGGGTATTGTACATCATGCTATATGAACAATGACATAATGTAATGAGTGTACACATAATAGTCAAGCAATACATAGTGTGAACAGAACTGCACAATAAATTCTAAACATTATGATCTGTGTATAGTTCTCTGCGTAAACTCTTTGATGTTGTGTTGATTTTTTGCAATTGTTTGTAATGTTCTAGCCAAGCACCTGCGTAAGAAAATCCCAAGATAGTCACAAAGAGCTTGACAATCATCTTTAGTAAGTGCTCATGCACTTCAATATCATCCACTTCAAAGTCAGCTGTACTGATGCACCAGTAAAACTGGATATCTTCACTCTTAATGAGCTTTTCAATGAACTGTGTCTGAAGACCTGTTGCATTTGGCGAGGAAAACACATCTAAGAGATGTTCGAATTTCTTCCTCTAGTGCACAAAACAATTGAAATGTTGTTTCACATACGTGCCACAGACCGCCCCAGTCCACTAAATCAGTCCACTCTTCACATGTGCTGGGGTCATTAGGGTTATACCCCTCCTTAAGAAGCTTCCAACAACAACTTATGAGGTCATCTTTTATTAAGGAATTTGTAATCTTCTCAATCTTCTTGAAAACACATCATATTACGTATCCGGCTGCATATCGCAATGCATTTCCCTCGTTACTGGATAATGCTGGGGTTGAACTTGACTGCTGCATGGCCGGGATCTTGTAGTGGTTTGTGGATGAGCATTCTTAGAACTACGTCAGTCAGGTGTTGATACAGTATGGGGTTGGTACAGCGCCAGAATGCTGCTACCTTCACTCTCACACCACTTTTTCACTCGCTTTGCTGCTTCCAATGCATCTGAAGCCTCTTTAGAGCCAGTGGAGAATGAAGAATCTTCAATGACATCACAGATGGCGTTCAACAAAATGGAAGAAGACCGACAACTAGTAGACAACATCATCGATGAGATTGAGTGGACATTAACTAGATTAATTTGCCTATGGGCGTGGTTTCTAACATATGTACTTCTGGAAATGAGGACTATACGTGATAAAATTGTCATGTTTCCAATCCCAGTTACGGGTCTGTATTATTTATGTCTAGAAATAGATTAACTAAAGGTACTTAGGTAGTCTATAGATACATAGGTAGTCTATAGATACGTAGGTGTCAGGTATTGTATACAGATGACGTTTTTGACTTGTTCAGTCTACAATAGGTGTAAAACTGGTGTAAAACTGGCGTGTATATAATTGAGTTTATTCAATACCTGACACCTATCTAGACTACCATTATATACATGCCAGTTTTACACCTATTGTAGACTGAACAAGTCAAAAACGTCATCTGTATAAAGGAACAGTGCACTAGCACTGAAACAGTGCACTCTACTCAGTGCACTAGCTGGAAGTGGAGGAAGTAAGGCAGGAGAGTTCAATGTCCCAGAAGGAATATCAGTCGATAGGAAAGGAAATGTAATGTACTAGTAGCCGACGAGTTCAACAAGAGAATTCAAGTATTTGACGCAAGTGGACATTATCTCTCATCCATCACTCACACTACACCAGGACAGCAGCTACAGAGACCATTGTGTCTGTTGGACCAGATGACTGTGTATATGTAGTAGAGTTTGGCTCTGCCACAGTCTCAGTATTTGATGAGAATGGCAAGTACATTAAGTCATTTGGGAAGAGAGGAAACAAAGATGGAGAGTTCAATTATCCCTTTGCTATAGCAGTCAGTGCTGATGGCTATGTCCATGTCAGTGATACTGAGAACAATCGAGTACAAATATTAAAGTGACCAAAAAAATTCACAACTATCAACTATCTCTCTTAGCACAACTGCACAAGCTTCTTGATTGTGTATGTAATTATAAAATCATGATTATTGAAGTTATGTGTTTTCATTCATAACGTTCTCTCGGAACATATGTGTAGAAAATCATTAAAGTGCACACCATAAGAGATGTTAGTGAGTTCAGTGGTAGTCAGTATGTACATCAGCGACAATCAATTATGTATTTAAGGTGACTGAAGAGAGTATGGGTTAACATTTCACAATGAGACAATTGATGTTCCCTATGGTTTACCGAAGGATGTTAATTCTGCACTGAAACATTTATCAACAACTTTCCAATGAACATAACCAAACTTATTAACTAGTGCTGCAAAAATAACTGTACATACAACAATCCACTAGTCTGTACTGCCACCTATAAGACATTTACATCATCTTCAATATATATCTAGAGATCAATACCTAAGAGGGTCACCATCACTGTACAATCCTGTACCATCTCAGACAGTGCAAGACAAGTAGCTGCAGCTTGTGCTTCACCTAAGAATAAAACTGACGAGTAAATGTATTTCAGTTTCAATGTCTAAAACTTACTCCGAGAAGAGCTTAGGGAGAATGGCGTTTTAACTTCTACCCCAATCTGATTTTTGGAATAGGTAATACTACTGGCCTTAGGACAAGAATGGTCACGACAAAAGAAGAATAAGAAGGAGTGAAAAAGAGTGAATGGCACCGACACGCCCATTAAGACCGGCCACGGAGGACATCCGCACCACCAACATGACACGAAAGAAGTGGAAGTTGGAGCGAGAGCTCACGGAATTGGAAAGGGAATGTGCAGCACAGGAGCTCACAGCAGCAAGTACCGGTCAAGCAGACATAGACAGCAGCAAGCCTAGCACGAACAAAACCAAGAACGGTGCTCTTGTGCTGAGTTGATGGTGCAACTGAGACTAAAATGGAGTAGGACAATACCAGCAGTGTAGGGAGGGATTGACATACTTCATTTTTGAAAGTTGAAAGTGGAGTGCATTTCTGTAATTGAGATGCCTCTGTAGTGACTGGTTTTAATAAGTGTACTTTTCCTGTTGCCAGAATTACCCACTACAAATATTTTGATATGCTTGAATGGAAGACTTTTTGTGCTCAAGAAATATCTTAATAATGTCAATAATTTGTTCTTGCTATTTCAATAGTTTAATGTCAATAATTTGTTCCTGCTACTTTAATTCTACAGTGGTAGACCCTCCGTATTGCGCATATAGTTACGTATACGGATTTGAAACGGATATGAATGGAAAGAACACACGCTGCGCTTTCAGACGGTACCGAGAAAGCGGGTGATCAAGCATAGAAAGTTTTTGGCTATGGCAGCGTCAACTTCGAGGACTTACACAGCTGAGGACGTCCTTGCTCTACTAGACCAACAAGAAATAGTTGAGGAACTCCTGAGTACTGTTGATCTTGACACTGAGAGTGAAGATAAAGACTGCCCTGAGGCTGGTGACTTTTCGGACCTTGATAGAAACCAGTTGCTACTACAACCACAGTTACACGCGAGTCACAGCTCTCTAATGATATCACAAGCCCTAAGTTGTCCACAACCAGCGGAAAGGGACTCTGTTTTGTACTTGGATCCTGACTTGTGTGATGAGTCAGGTAGGCATGCTGTAATACGTAACTAAACATATCTAGCCAGTTATATTAGTACATGTAGACATGGACAGGTCCAATATACTGCTGATACAATCCCTTTCCCCACAGAGAATTCAATTCATGATGCATCTACTCCCTCCCCACCAACCTCACGCACTTTTTCCCTCCATATTCATCTCCCACTCATTCTCCTACCCCATTGGACACTCCTTCCTCATCCCCTTCTGGTGCTGCTACTTCAGCAGACACATGCTCGTCTCCAAACTTTTCTGCTATTTCAGTACCAGCTACACGTTCACGCACCTGTATGCCTCACGGCAGGTGTCAAGGTGGAAGGAGGTCAAAGACAAGAAGATAACCACATGGTGCCCGAAGTGTGAAATACATTTGTGCATTGGTCAGTGTTTTCAATTATACCACACAAGGGTCGACTACAAACATTGAATAACTGTATTGTTTTGTCTTTTTTGTGTATTGTATGTTGTAAAAGAAGGAATGCGAATGTGAATTTTTTTTACCACTGTTCAATCATTCTCATAAATTAGGTAGTAGTACTTTGGATTACACTATTAGATTCAGAATTTTCTGATATGAACCATAGGTTACCTATACCCATCTCCTTTACTTATATTTGTAACTATATCTAAACTGGTCAATTTTCGTCCCCACAAATTTGGCTGGCATAGGGTTAATGTAGAGTATTCGAGTATGTATTATGTATTAAGTGGCATCACCTCTATCTGGATTTAACGTAGGCAAAAAGGGGGCGTGGATAGATCTATTATACTACCTGTATTCCTGCAGCACTGGACAGGAAGGACAAACTCTGACAGGTGCAATGTTGAATCAACATTGCATGCTTCTACTGTTAGACATTCCACCTCTGTCTACTCACCGCAAGTACCTAAAGCTTACTGTTATGTACAACATTGTAAACAACCACTATCACTTTCCTCCGGACATTTTTGTAAGGCAACATCTCCCATACAGAAGTCACCAGGAAGCTAATGTTAACTTTTTCAGACCATTTGCTCGCACTCAGTACCTGTATTTTCGTTTATACCTAGTGTAATTACAGAATTCCCTGCCTTTAACTACATGTATAAAACAGTCACCCACTATCTCACAATTTAAACAATCACTATTATATCACCTAGACTAAGGCTCATGTTTAATTAGCATTCTGCTATCCATGCTTGTGTTTTGTAACACAAATATTAGAGTCGATGCATCAATTATGAGACAAAGGGTATTATGAGACACTTTTACAAAACACGAAGTTCTTACCCTCTAGCAATTAGTTAGTACACTTGCGTAGTTCGTTCTATTTAATTGAAGTTCTAATTGGTGCCCATCAGTTTTGACCTTTGGACCAATTCGTGCCAAACCGCGTGTATGGCGGCGAGAAGAAAGTTGTGGCAAGAGGAATCTATGAAAGAGGCTGTTGCCTTCGTTCAAAACGGAAATCCGTTGCGTAAAGCGGCCAGGATGTACAATATACCTGTCAAGACATTGAGGAGGCGAATCATTGGATCTGTGAGTTTGGATTGCAAGCCTGGGCCGTCTACAGTCCTGACCAAGGAAGAAGAGCAGTGTTTGGCTAAGTACGTATATTATAGAAATGGCTGATCGTGGATTTGGGCTAGTCAGTGAAGACGTGATGAGAGCAGCCTTTACTATTGTGGAACAATCTGGGCGCCCCCATCCCTTTCACGATGGGATGGCTGGACGAGGATGGCTAGAGGCATTTAGGTGTCGTCACCCCGAAATCTCTCTCCGTACTCCTCAAGCTCTCTCATATTCTAGAGCCTCTACTGCAAGTAAAGATGTAATTGATGATTTCTTTGCTAAATTGGGAGCGCTCTATGGCCGATTGAACCTGATAACTAAGCCCATGCAAGTTTATAATGTTGATAAAACGGGAATTACAGTAGTTCATAAGCCTGGTAAGGTTTTTTCTGCTGTAGGGAGAAAGCACGTGTATTCACTTACAAGTGGTGAAAAGGGGAAAATGCATACAGTTGTTGTGTGTGTGTGTCAGCAAGTGGGCATGCAGTCCCTCCCTTTATGATATATCCAAGAAAAAGGGCTGTCCCAGAGTCAATGAAAGTTGGTGCCGTTCCTGGAACTGTATTTACGTATGACAAGTGATAATGGGTGGATAACACAAGAAATTTATCTGGAATGGTTTAAGTTTTTCATAAAATCTATACCTCCCGCTCGGCCGGCATTGCTAATCGAAGATGGTCATGGCTCTCACATCACAGTGGATGTGATAGAATTGGCCCGCACAAATGACGTACACACACATCCCACATACTGCAGCCCCTGGATATTGGTGTATTCAAGTCGGTCAAATCTGGGTATTCCAAAGCCTGCCGAAAATACATGATGGAAAACCCTGGTAGGGTCATCACATCTGAAGTAATAGCATCACTGGTTGGCGATACCTGGGCACAGTCTATCACACCAGTCAATATTCTAAGTGGTTTTAAGAAGAGCGGAATCTCACCATTAAATCCAAGTGAAGTAAGTGATAGAATGTTAGCTCCTGCTACAGTTTTCAAGCCTTCCAGTGATGCTTCTGCCGGTGCATCATCGTCACTTACCCCTCCCACCTTTACTGACGAACAAATTGCTTTGTATGAGAAGAGATTTAAGGAAGGTTTTGATTTACATGACCCTCAGTATGAGCTGTGGGTAAAGGAGAACCACCCTGGATCGTCAGATGCAGACTCCATGAAGACACACATCAGCAAGTCTGTCTCAACTGTGTCTTCAGGTGATCTCAGTGAGATCTTGAAATACCCAGAGGCAAAAGGTTACATCCAAAGCAAAAAAAGCCAGAAATTAATAGTAGCAATGCTGTATGTTTGAGTGACTCACCAGCAGTTCGGCAATTGAAGGAGAAAGAAGAACAAAAGAGACATTCGGCAGAAGAGAAAGTGAGGAAAAAGGAAGAACGTGAAAGGAAGAAGTTATTGAAAGGGAAAGAAAAAAAGGAGAAGAGGCAGGAACGTGAAATCAAGAGGAGGAAGGTGATGATTGCCCTGTGTGTCATGTAAGTGGACTATCATGTCAATGGATTTGTTGTGACAATTGCAATGTATGGTACCACACACACTGCACTGATGCAAATCCTGATAGCCTCCCAGATATGTTTGAAGTGTGTGTAAGTCATTTTTTGCACTGTCTAATACATGTAGTGTAACTCATTTTTATCGGTATACCTTTTTATCATACATATGTAGTGACCCATACTTACTTTGTACTGTTTCATAATGTCCCATACGTTCAAATTAGAATAAGATTAGTGTCCCATACATTGAATCTTTTTTTGTACTGTTTCATAATGTCCCATACGTTCAAATTAGAATAAGATTAAGTGCTAAAGATACTGTCTCATAATGCATGTAGTGTCCCATGTTTGAAATTGGAATATGTGCCACTTAAAAGACAAACGTCATGTGCAGGTTTACTCCCATATGAAAGAAACACAGTACAAATCAAACTTCTAAGTGTAGAGTTAAAAATATCTAAAAATAACCTGGGGGTGTGGTTAGATTCTAAAATTAGAAATAAAATATATTAAGTGTCTCATAACTGTGGTGCGTCCTCTGTATAAAAAAAAAGAGTCAAGATGATCACACAGCTCATTAAAGCCCTCAAGATGATAATGAAAGACTGGGTAGTAGTTGAAAGGCCCCTAATGTCTGGGCTAAGAGCTGCAAAATGAAAGCCATCCTCTGTACCATTACCAAGAATCTCACCAAAAATACACAGATGGTGAGTTGGAAGTACAAACTGGGTACGTGGACAAAAGGCAACACACACAAGCAAGAAACATATGATATAGACCAGTTGAAGATGAACAATCACCATTTGATGTATGCTAGTGACAGTATAGAACTATGCATGAAGTCTACATATACTAAGAATTAAGCTGAGTTCATGTCATGTTTCACTGGTAGAGCTCGTCAAGTGCAAGATGTCTTCTCGAAGCTCATGTGAGGTAACCATAGAGCACTTTTTGTGCCCCCTTCTGAGTGCCACAAAACCTATACCAGTCTGTAGCATAGTAATAGGGCTACAATATATGTAGTACTGCTGTGGGATCCTGATCCATACGCGGAAATATGTGCCTTGGTATGCGGCTTGTACATCCACATTGCCACGTGGTTTGCGGTGATGCTCTCTGTAGCTACAAGCAGTACATGAATGTAAGAGCAGGTTTCCAGAGCCGTTCTCTGTGCAGGGAGCGTGTTAGATCCCAACATACCCATTTTGGGCAGTGGAAAAGTGAGTTACAGCAGTTCCTCCTATTAAAGTACACTGAAATACCAGCTTCACGTGTCTGCATGGCATGTGACAGACTAAGACCTCTCAAGTTGTCCTACAGACATTGTTCCTATCCAGTGGATGTCATTAACCCTCGGTGCGCAGGGTTACTGTACTTGGTTTGTGTGTCAGTATATGTGCGTGTTTGTGTGTGTGTGTGTGTGTGTGTGTGGACAACTATTCTTGCGCTACAGGCTACAAGAGGACAATTGAGCGATACCAACAGCGTCAGCGCTACAAGGGCTTGAAAAATAATGTTGCGATTTTGCTAAAACGACGGCGTTCAGGAGATATGGCCTGAAAACAAGCGAAAAAGCCAATATGTAGTACTGGCTTACCTCGACTACATTTTTGATCGGTTCCTGGACTCCAGGAGGCATCACAAGTTTCACTATGGATATGTACCAAGTCCAGCGTTGCTTCAAATGCCAAGCTGGGCTAGATAGAGCGAGCTTCTAGCCCAGCTGTATCAGGACTGGTATATTCTTCGCTATTTTCTGTATACTTATAGATGGAGGTGGGGTTAACGTCAGGCATACATACGCGCATAATTTACGTTATAGTATATACTGTACGACGAGGGTTTTGCACTTTAGTGCTTTCCATTATTTTTTGTTGGGACTAGGAAAGGCTACAAATAATGAAGCATTTCTTTCAGAATGCATGGTTTATTACAGGTTCCCAGGGAACACTAATCAGTCATGGTAGCTAGAGGGTTCCTCTCTTTTGTTAGACTCATTGTCACAGTATACTTCATAAAACACCTCACCTAATATGGTTGGAAAATCGTAGATGGTCAAACGGAAAACGGAACGGTGATGAGATACCTACTGAGCCTATTATGTTGAGGTTACTCATGCTCAAGTGTTACTGCATGTTGTACACAACGATGCAGTTGTGTCAAGAAAGGCAACAAGTGTGGTCCTGGTTGTAGATGTAAGAATTATTGAAGGAACTTATACACTCGTACTCAAATACTGGATCAACATAATTTTTCATCAAGAATGGTGTTCTTTTGCCAGGTTGACAGTGCAACTAACTGATGGACGCGCTGCTCTCCAGTAACCTGGAGGAAGCAGCAAGCGGGTTGCACCTGGAGAGTACTTGGTGCACTGGATGATTGAACCAAACTAGTTTTTTCCTTAAAAGATCAGGAGTTTTTTACGGACAATGTTCGGAGCTATGTTTAATTGGTTTGGTTACAGATCTATTGTATTTACAATACTCCTGCGGCACTACAGTGGATTGGACAGGAAGGACAATGCAGTCAAACTCTGACAGGCGAGCAAAATGACATAATTATGTTGGCTAGATCTAGTGTGTGCGTGCGTTCAAACTTGACCTCCCAATTCTGAGACAGGTTTTTTAAATGTAGGCCTAAGTAATTGTTCTGTCTTGGTTGGCATTTAAGCTCACATGAAATATTGGGGGGGAGGGGGACTCCCAGTGCACCCCCTCTGCATAAAATACCGGTAAGTACAAGCGCTGGGCACATTATGTCCTGTTACTGAGGCTGCATTATTGCCAACTACCTGAAGGCATGTACTGTGAGAGTGTGGACATTTATAGGTGTTATGTTCAGCCACAGAATATCAAACTCATAAGACTCACAATTCAGCCCATATTAGACATGTGAAATACTGTGGGGGTGGGGATGTGATCTATTGTGGGGACTAAAAGCGAATGCAGCACCTTCTAACATATGCTAATCAAATTGGATGACCTGCTCAGCTGTAAAGTAAATGATACATGCTAGAAACCATGACATAGAAATGCTTTTATTGACTAAAAATGAATAGCGTTAATGAGTCAATAGGTATACAATGATAGAAGTTACCAAGGTTTCCTCCCTGTGGGAAGCATAGAAAATCAACACGAGGGAGATATCACTGACGCTACAACAATGATAATTGCACTCAGCACAAAATACGACCACGGCAGTGCTCTGAATTTGCCGCAGAAAGTAGAGCAGAAAATCTGAAACCTTCTGGCATATGTTGTGTTATGGACATTTGGACTGACCTCACAAGTTGGATGTTCCCATGAAAGGCTGAAGGAAGCTGTAGGCACAGAACAGCTCTCCTCTCTCTCAGAGAAGTAGCGAATAGAGATCAACTTAACTGACATCTTTCATCGAAAACAATAGACTCCAGGCCTTCTCCACAAGTACGTAGGTGTATAGCGGCATAACTACAAGCATTGAGCATTATGCGTTCTGTCCACTGTTAAAATTCCTGTCTTAATTTAAACTTAAATTCCCCACATTGCAGAGAAAACAAACGCTAATGAACCAACATTATACTCCTGACGGCCAAAGCCCACACATCGTTACTTTTTACTTTGAAATTATTGTAACCTAAGATCAGGCACGGTACCCGTCAGCCAGGCACCCACAGCATCAGGCTTCAGGCTGCAGTACCCATAGGCCAGCCCCAGTCAACACATCCACAGGCGTGCACTCCAGGTTCAGTGCCCATGGCAGGCTCAGGCATCGAGGGCTTGACGCCACGGCTGCACACCAGCTGCTAACCAGTGAGCCCCCAGGAGGCACCCACACTCCAGGGCACATGACCCGGGCGGGTTAGAAGATGGCTCAGGGGCCTACACACCCACGTTTAGGGGTTATACTCTCCCCCTCCACAGGTACCACATCTTCCATGCCAGGTTCTTTGCCGGCTTCCATTACCAACATTCCGCTGCTGCCAACCACCACAACTGCTAGCCTAATGCTTACATTCTCTGCACCATTCTCCAGTCCGGGCTGCCTACTGGCCTCGGCAGTGCCCACCAGAAACAACCTTAGTTGGCTAGGGGTATCCATATTAGCAGTGTTTCAACATACACTGGCCGGAAACTTTTTTATATTATGCCAAACGTTTCGACCACCTAGTGTGGTCCTCTTCAGTGGCCAAATCCCGGTTGAAAGTGGAACTCTGTTGTATGTGCCTGGCTGGAAAGTGGAACTCTGTTGTATGTGCCTGACTATACATAAGGACACATCTGTAAATCTGTGGGAGGGATCCCAAATCCCGGTTGAGAGTAGAACTCTGTTGTATGTGCCAACCGGGATTTGGGATCCCTCCCACAGATTTACAGATGTTTCCTTATGTATAGTCCTTTGTATTGTGCTGATATTGTATTGTTTTCACCTTACTAGGCTTTTGTATGTTTTTATTCACTTCCTTAGTTTCAACAGGCATTTCCAAATTCCTGGGTTGTCACTACTTAAATTCACTGCTGTATTCTTTTTTTTTGTACTGCCACTGAAGAGGACCACACTAGGTGGTTGAAACGTTTGGCATAATATAAAAAGTTTCTGGCCAGTGTATGTTGAAAAAATGCTAATATAGTATATGAGAACCTCTGGCTCCAGCTGGCATGGCCGAACCACTGGGCACAGGTGTCCATTGCACCCAAGGAACTGACACCCATAGTATTGGCGATAGCACTCTGGGGTCCTCAATGGACCGGGACAAAGGTGTGCGCTTTATGCGATAATATGGTAGTGGTATACGCAGTTAATAAAAAATCAGCAAGGGATCCAGCCTTGTCAAGGCTCCTACACATTCTCTGCCTGTTCTGTGCCATCTATGATATCACACTGGCAGCACACCATCTTCCTGGTGCTAAAAACTCCTCTGCTGATGCACTATCCAGGAACCAACTACAAACATTCTTATCTCTCCCTCCTAATATCCTTCACCCATTCATGCTCATCAGACACAAAGAGTTCATCAACCACAGTTGAAATTGTCACAAAGAAGGAAAATATGAAGTGTACATATACTAATGTAGTGAGGGTGTAAGGAAGATTTCTGGCTCATGTTAAGGTTACGATAGTGTTTGCTCATTAATTATTCATATGTCATTTCTCAGTGCAAGAATCTCTACAGACCTGTTGTAAGCAGCAGTATACTCTCTCTAGCAATACACTTCGTTTTTTTGCATTGGTATACATGTACATATGGACTATAATAGGATGGCAATTGAAGTACAGCTAAAAAACTGTTTTCAACACTGACCTTCGCAATTCAGACATTAACACATGTGAAAGGTTTAGGTATATACTGTCTAAAACAAACGCACACACACACATCTCATCGGCCAGTAGGACGGTTGTGGTGGGTAATGTGGTGGTCCAGCAGGAGAGCAGCATGATCAGGTAGCCTGTTGCCCAGTCATTTCCTGTGAAAAGATAGAGAATACAGTGGAACCTCTCTCTCTACATATAAGGACACCCTCTCTAAAGAGGACATATTCAAGTACCACTCCCGCATACGTTTCAACCCTCATTCTCCAAAGTACCCTAGAAGATAAATTTTTCAAATTATGGAAGGTGGTGCATGCAATTCAACCACACAAGCCCCATATTGTCGCTGATGTAGTGAAAGGTCCATATAGCAGTGTTGCGACAACATAGGGCTTGTGTGGTGGAATTGCATGCAAGTACACCATGTCACATGTTTGTCATCATCAACCACACTTTACTGTATGAGCTGCTTGATACAACCACAGGAAGTAAGGCATAAAAACGGCAACACATTCGAATGAAAGGTGCCACTATGGCAGGTGCTTACCCTCCAGTTCCGTTGCACTTTTCTCTCTACGAAAGGGTACACGTCAGCGAACTCCGTCTCTCAAAAGGGCAGGCACTCCGGCATGGCTGACACGTGAACACTGCAGCAAAAGAGTGAACCAAGAAACAACATCAAAAAGATATACAGTAACAGTGTATGTACCGGTGTGTGGGCATCTTGTGTGTGTATCTTATTATGTATCACACACATACATGTACGTACTAGCTGCATGTGGACCATTGGTGGCGAGTGAAGGAGCCTAAAGGAAGCAGAATTGATGTCTGCATGCACAGATTTGGTTTCACATGCATATTCTTGCACACTTTATGTGTATGGTTACATTTGCATACATTTCAACCTCTGAAATGAGGACACCTCTCATTCTCCTGCCCAAAGTACATATAGTATACCACTCCTGCACAATAATATGAAATAAGGACACCTCTCTAATAAGGACACTTTCTTCTGCCCTAATGATGTCCTGTTTAGAGTAGTTCCACTGTACAGCGTACCACATACAATTGGGGAATGAAACTGTACAGCGGAACTCCTTTTATTGCGAACATTTTTGGGTAGTCCCCTTGAGCTTGTATTGTCAAGGTTCCACTGTATTATGTACAGTATGAGGTACCACTAACTTTGAGAATGGAAGTATGTTTGGCAGTAGATTCCGTTGATCTCAACAAAGACAAAGTGGGGGAAGGAACCCAGTGTCTTCCCCCTCCCTCAGGCATCGAGCCAACTCCCTCACTGTGGCCGTCTTCCCCGTACCAGGAACCCCTGAGAGAGACAGTAGTGTATCTGTTAGAACTCAATGCCACACACATGGACGCACACACACACACACACACACACACACACACACACACACACACACACACACACACACACACACACACACACACACACACACACACACACACACACACACACACACACACACACACACACACACACACACACACACAACATATATCACTCAGGCCCTTAGCATCAGACCATGATCTGTACGATAATTGGCAGTTTGCCTTTAAAGTACTGTAATGTTTTTACCACCATCATCAAAACTGTTTCACGCCACTGGAATATGACCTAATACGCTATAAACACATGTGTCATGTAAAATATCCTGCATCCCTCCCTGTTGTTAACATGCGGGTTGTGTTTTCAGCCACAATCAGTCTGCCAGCTTCTGAAAAAGGAAAAGCTATATATATACCGTTGGTCGCTCCCACTCACTATCGATTTCACACATTTAGTTGCTATGCACTATATACATGTACTGCAGGTTACAAAAAGCATGGATACAATGTGTATAAATGGAAAATGTGTGCACAGGCATCTGCCATGTATGTACAATGCTGGAAAGCAGTCATTCGTGTATTATACAACGCACCTGAGAACACAAGAGATTAGCTGACATTGCAAGGCCAACGGCACTGGACTGGAGATCCGAGTCCCACTGCACAGGATCAGATCAGCTGTGGACCGGGAGAGAGTAGAGAGAAGGAAGGGGGTGAGATAGAGGGGTGAACTGAGAGTGAGTCGAGCATTTCACACATTTTGCATGTGCCTATACATACAACTACTGGAATGTATAGCAAGCGAAGGTAATCCCAATGCATGTGTGCGCATATGCACAGGATTTCATTATATGTGCATTATTTATAGTGTCTCGCAAGTCGTTTCCTTGCTGCCCACTACACATGCTCAGACCATGAAAAGTGACAAAGCCATGCAGCTCATCACGGAGGCAGCAATGGAGAAACTGAAGGCACATGTTGACACTGTAGAGGCTGTCATAATATTTGTCAGCAAAGCAAACAAACGTGATGGTCCAAACCCCAACGACTGACTTTTTCAACATGTTTGCAACCAGCTATGTGACGACACCGTAATGTAATTCTCAAGTCACTCATAATTATGTGCACAAAATGACATCTTGCGCATGTTCATTCCCGCTCTCCCTCCTCTGTGCATTTTTAGCCACTCTTTTGCAAGCAACCATGTTCCACATTCACTTGATCATATTATTGACTGCACTAAATATTTTACGAGTGAAGCTAGTTATATGCAGAGGCAGAATTTCCTCTTAATTATTTCTAAGGGAACTGTAACAATACTGTATTGTTCTACATATGCGTAAGTCGTGAAAATTATGTGCACGAAACTAAATAACACTCAATATTGTGTGCTTTTGTAGGTTCTTCCATGATTATAACTATAATAAACCAATGGGCATGTAGAGTGGTGGTGCCATGAAAACCCACACATGGGGAGTGCCAAAACGTATGTACATGTAATCATGGGGACTCAGATAAACATGAAACTAAAATTATTATTATCTGATATACGATTAGAGAGAAGTCAACTTATTTTGAAGGGGTAGGGATTTTAATCTATGCATGGCTAGTGGATGGACCTTCCACTGTACACATGATCAGCAACAATATAGGGCTTGTGTGGTGGAAATGAATGCGGTTTATTACCAGTGAAAGTGCATGTGTGCACTTACAATTGAACTTGTATGTATAACTATCCCTATCTTGCTTTTTATGCCATCCCTATATTCCACATTCCACAACTCAAGGAATTTTTTATTTATTAGTTATAATTATAATAAACACAACACAAGATATGTATATATATATATTATATACACAGATGAAAACTAGCGTCGTCCGAACAACCATCCCCAAAATCCAGAGGGGGTGGTAGTAGTGGTAGTGGTGGTGGTGGTGGTGGTGGTAGTAGTGGAGGTGGTGGTGGTGGTAGTGGTGGTGGTAGTGGAGTGCTGATAGGGGTGCAGTCTACGGTATGTGTGTGTCCTGGAGCGTGTGCGGGAGCGCTTGCGATGACGTTGACGGGGGGGATGGGAGGGTTGGGAGAGAGTAGTGTGGTGGTGTGGAGGAACAGCAGGAGGAGAGAGGTGGTGGTGTGGAGGAGGAGGAGGAGGAGGAGGAGGAGAGGCACAGGAGCGGCAGGAGGAGAGAGGTGGTGGTGTGGAGGAAGAGGAGGAGGACAGGGATGGTGGTGCACAGGAGCAGCAGCAGGAGGAGGAACAGCAGGAGGAGAGGGGTGGTAGTGTGGAGGAACAGCAGGAGGAGAGAGGTGGAAGTGTGGATGAGAGGGATGGTGGTGCATAGGAGCAGCAGGAGGGTGGTAGTGTGGAAGAGAAATGTAGAGAGGCGCAGGGATATGTTGAGGAGAGGTATGCACAGGAGCAGGGACAGCAGAAGTGTAGACGGGGAGAGGAGAGGTGTAGACAGGGAGAGGAGAAGTGTAGACGGGAGGAGGGGGAGCGGAGGTGTAGACAGGAAGAGGAGAAGTGTAGGCAGCGTGGTGAGGAGAGGTGTAGACAGGGAGAGGAGAAGTGTAGGCAGCGTGGTGAGGAGAGGTGTAGAGGGGAGCGGAGGGGAGAGAAGAGCTGGGGACAGGAGCAGGGTAGTGGTGGTGTTCAATAGTAATGGCAGTGTGCGGGGGAGCAGAAGGAGCAGTGTGCGGGGGAGTAACAACTGCCCCTCCAATAGGCTGGTGAACGGAAACTGGAAAAAAAGGAATGCAAGATTCAGAGTTATTATTTTACTTTACACTAACCTTGCTGCCACATCCTGCATGAACACTTGGAAAAATGGAAAACTGCTCAGCTCTTTTATAGCAGATGCAGACCACAATCATAGTGATGTCATTGTGCTAGACCAAACCCACTAAACCTAACACCCACATCCCCTCAAGACTTCACAAGGTGCCTAACCCACATGCCACCTTTCTCACATTAGCCAGCCACTACCCACAGAAAGCACCCACAGTTCTCTGAGCACTATAATAATACCTGCCTACCTGATTGTGCACCACAGACCTGATTGTGCACCACAGACCTGATTGTGCACCACAGACCTGATTGTGCACCGCAGAACCCGTGCTATGAAGAAAGTGCAGGCCCAATAGCAGAATGTTGACTATTGTTGCCAAGCGGCTAAGAAAGTGGGATAATGGAGTTGTACTAAACGTCACCACGTGTTTAGACAATGGACCCAGCAACTACTGTGTGGGGTCATGTAGGGTAGTCGATACAAACTACACTGATGTGATGTTGAAGCAAAATTTATTCTGCACTGAAGTTGTTGGCTATATATTATATATAACTTTTGGCATGCGTGCACAGCGAGGGTTATGGTATTTCAGTTTCTGTCAGCTTGTTTGTTTGTCCCAGCTATATCTCAATGGTAGAGCATCCACTTGTTCCACAAATGATGCAATCCACCCAGCAAGCAACCAATCAGGAATTGCCTATTTTCTCAGAAATGTCCCCGTTACAGAGATCGGGGGTAGCAATCTTTACCTCTGATATGAAGTACATACCTCATACAGGATTCACTTCTGTCAGCTTTGTAGCCTCTGCTTACAACACAAACATATGGGTTAGAGTTGCTGGCAGCAAAGATGCCAACTGGCTTCATATACTACATTCAAGAGTTACAGAAGTGCCTTGTCAATCTCAAATTAGAGAAGGCGTGGCTCCCGCAAGGCTACCACTGTGCTGAAGGTTCTGCACTTCAGCGCATTCATTATCTGCTGCTATCGCTGATACTAAAATCCATGAATGCAGTACTAGGGAACCAGTTACACTGAATTTTTAACATCACAGTATGGCGATGGTGGCAAAGAAAATTTGAGGAAGTTGTACACTACGTAGGTTGGCTCGCTCCTGCTCTTGAAAGGGAAATAGGGACAGGGAGTTCTTGAAAAACTGTCTTATCTGGCATTGAGAGGTATCAGAAATCACACAAAGGGTGAGCGTAGAGTCCAGCGTTGGTTATAACACTAGCGTACTTAGTAACGTATAAGAAAGAGAGCAGGAGATCGTGTGCTGTAAAATAAAACAGTTACTTCTGCACACCTGCTCTTCTATTGTGTATGCAGCTCAGCGAACGCTGGTGAGGAGTGCACTGCTCCCTGCATGTTTTACTATGTTTTGCACTACAGAGTTTACTTGGTTTTTGGTTATGCATGTTGTTTGATAAAAAAAAGTTTGTGGAAGAAATTTCTGCTCTTGCACTGACACATCGATTTTGTGCATTAGGATATTACCATCGTTTGCCACCAGACTACATTAAGCTGGCATGTTGACCAACTCTGAATATCAGATGTGTGATAAATGTACATAAGTTCCCACTCGGAGGGATGCCACGTAGCCAAGAGTGGACAATTAACCAAACAGCACAAATCGGCGCTGAAAATACCACAAACCAACCATAATCAGAATGGTGGTGAAATACTTCAGGAGCAAGGGAATGTTTTAATCATTGTCGCACATGCGCAGCGAGGGTTACGGCACTTGGTTTGTGTGTGTGTGTGTGTGTGTGTGTGTGTGTGTGTGTGTGTGTGTGTGTGTGTGTGTGTGTGTGTGTGTGTGTGTGTGTGTGTGTGTGTGTGTGTGTGTGTGTGTCTGTCTGTCTGTCTGTTAGCCTTCTCAAGTGATTGTGTGTCTTGAAAACAATACTACATACCTACTGAAGAGCGAAGGGCAGAAATTTTGTGGGACTTTCTCTGAAACTGCTCCGCTGAGGAGTTACGGCACATCCTGCATTACACGGCTATGAAAGTCGGCCATTTTTTCCACTGTGGAAAATGTGCATGCACATTCTGCTTCACGTTCTGTCTTCACTTCAATGTGCGATCAGCATATAAAAGGGGGCGTACCGGTACTGGCAACTCTCATTTTTACGTTTGTTTCGAGTTTGCTCGACAAAGACGCACGAACAAAGTGGACGTCAAAACAAACTGCCGTTTGCTGCATAGCCTTCCTACACTATGAGCACCTACAGAAGCCCAAACACTTAGAATACAGTCAATGTATCTAACCAAAAGGCAAACACCTCACTGAAACTCGGGCCATCCTCAAGCGAGCTTTGCAGTTCGCAGCGAAGTTCGAGTTGTCGCGCACCATGCCACACCCGCTGAATCAGCTAAAAAGCAGCTACCCAGCTTTCTTGTCGGTCTAGTATGGTCTAGAATGTTGTTTGTAGCTCTAGCTCTGTGTTCTCATGCTTCCTCTGTGATTTTTCGATGAATTCCAGCAAAGGTGAGCCGTACCATACGTAGCAACAGCTTGCTGGTGCTCCAGCCTGAAGAGCTCCAGCTTTTTACCATGTACATTTGCTAACGGGCTCATTATGAGTTCATAGACAACGACTTTGTGGCATTTAGCTGTTGCCAAGCTTTGCTTTTGGAATGTTTCAACTCGTTTGCTTACACAGAACCGCTCGAGAGTAGTCCAGCACTCGCGCACACAGGACCTGCAGTTTTGTGTTTGTGTGGGCATTTTGGGGCTGTGACATTTCTTATTAGCCTGCTTTTGTGCTGGTAGCTTCCCGTGGAGCCACGCAATGCAGCGGCAAACACGCTTCCCTTCTTTCCCTCACCGGGAAAGTGAAATATTTTGAGCTCAAACTTGACCGGTACGCCCCCTCTTATACGGTGGGGTCCACAGATTTTCCTGGGCACGCATCTTTCCTACATTTACATGGCAACTGCACGTTTCTGCTGCTCTCACACTAGCCATGTGCTCTCTGTGCTGTCGCTGAGTATTATGCATTGTTTGAGGTATGTACGTGCATAGGTATTGAAGGAGGCGCGTCCCAGCGCCGAGGGTTTGCATCTTATTTACTGTACCATGTGCTCAGTGACATTTTTGGCGACTAAGGCCCGCTTTCTGTAACTTCACTTAGTCTCACGCCAACACTTCTGATAGAAGTTGAGACAAACCACCTGCATTGTGCTGACAGAAACCCAGCCTAACTAAGTGTAAGCGTATTCCACGCAAACTGAGTGTACTTTACACGTATATACATCATGCAATTGCACAGTTATATATATATATATATATATACCTTGAGAACACATGATGTGTTAGAGGTCGAAAAGATGGTATTTTACAGCCGGATACCCTCCATCAGAGACTGGCACCTGCAGAGAAACGACACTTATCCATCACCTGCAGACTGAAAAAAGATGAGAAAAAGAGAGAGAAAGAGTTAAAGGTGGACGCACATGTATGCAGACGCATGCACATTTGTGTGCGTGTGCACGAGTGCGTGCGTGTGATCAAGTAGGACAAAAAAAGCCATTCAGACGCAAACTATTACTGGTGTGCACTAAATAGAGTGCCACACTACCTTCAATTGAGCTGGGTATCAAACTAAACTCTAAGAGAGTTCTCCTGTGGAGTGAGGGATAGAGGACGGGGAGGCAGAGGGGGGGAACTCCCATGAACAGACCCTTTCCTCGTAAGTTTTGTGTAATGCATGTGCAGCAACTCTCTTTCACTACACTGAGGGATAACCATCCATACCTTTTTATATATCTCTATGTTCCACAGGTTTTTACTTACTAGTGTAAATTTTGACTTGGCCACTGAGAAAGGTGATACATACAACGATGGAAGGTGTCAGACCATTCTATATCAGCTGAATGTGGAACATTGTTGCTCGCAAAGGAGCGACTAAGAAAGAGCGGAGGGATGCGCAAAGTGGATATGCACATGCCCGGGATTGGACTTCATGCGCAAAATATTGCACTACTTACGCGTATTTAGAATTAAGTAGAACATTACGGTATGTCGCAGAATCCGTGGAAACATAGTATATATATATATATATATATAGATAGATAGATAGATAGATAGATAGATACGGAAAAATCAGCCGTTTTGACCACTAGGATGGCTCGCTTCGCTCGCAAATAACCATAGATACTGTTACTTACATTGAAGGCGATCTCTAATGCACAGAATTGATATGTGCATGTAAGTAATATATTTGAACGGTTATATATCTCCAAAAAATATAACATAACGGCACGGTGAGTGTCTTAGAGAGAAATATTGTACAGACTAAGCACTACACATTTGCACGATGGTAATCCTTACCAGTTTATAGTTAAGGAAAAGGTACAGCACCACCATGGATGTTACCATCACCTTCCAACTGTGGAGAGGGGAAAGAGGAAGAGGTCAGGGGGAGTTGAGAGAGAGAATGGCAAGCAGACGTTCCAATGACACAAGGCTCAAAACACGTCACACACATACTGTATTAGCTGAATGGAGATAACTGGTTGTGAGTAAAGCAGCCAAAAACACGCAGAATTGATGTGTGCACTAGAACAGATTTAGTTTCGCACACTTTATTATATTATAGAGGTATGTAGCTACAATGCAAATTAAAAATAAGGCTGTTTGGATGACTATATAGTGGCTTGCTTTGATCGCAAAATAACCATAGACATATTTATTTAGTCCGCACCAAGGAAAGAGTGGGTCAACCTATGTAGCAATAGTGGAGTTGTTGATAATAGACAACAAGAAAGCAGAGGGCACACAAATTCTCACATGAAAAGCACCTCAAGAAAAAAGATGTGGCCATGACTTAGAAGACCGACTCAGAGCCCAACAGAACTCGACTGGGGCCTCACACAGGAACAGAGAGACCTGAAGACTGGGAGTAAGAGACGAGGGCAATATACAGTAAGGAGGAGAGGTAGTGGAGTGTGGTGTGAATGGATAGCGAGTCATTGAATACTGTACCACACGTTCTGTATGTGCAGTACAGCCCTTTTTACAACAATGAAACAGACTGTACCCGTCACAGACACTACCCACAGCTCTCGAAGAAGCACAGGATAAGACCACAAGTTAGCAACCAGTTCACACACAGTATGGAAGCTGCACAACAGTGGGGGCATATTGCACACTAACCTTGAGAACACATGATATATCAGAGGTTGAGAAGGTGGTATTGTAAGTCGGACTCTCAACGACACCCTCCATCAGAGGCTGGCGATCTGTCCCACTGCACAGGATACTTCTCCATCACTCGTGGACTAGAGAGGAGAAAAATAAAGAGTAGATTGTATAAGATAGAGAGAAAGAGAGTCTATAACACCTACATCTACATGGAATATCCACATAACCAACCACGTATGTGCATGTCAAATGTGTGAGACGCAAGTGTATATATACATATATATAGCAATAACACAACATCCAGCCACATAATATGCAAAGTTGCAGGTAGACACATGCACACACACACACACACACACACACACACACACGACATCATGTGCATGTGAGTGTGTGTGCATGCATGCATGTGTGCATGCGTGCGTGCGTGTGTGTGTGGACCACAATCAAAAATAGTCATACAGACACAATTTCTTGCTGGTGTGCACTAAATAGAAAGCTCCATCACTACAAAGGCTTCATTCACACACACACACACACACACACACACGAACAATCACTCTAAGAGATGCTAAGGAAGGCAGGGCAAAGCAACACAACACAACTCACCTGAAGCAGTCATTTTTCAAAGAAAAATTGGCTGCCTCAGGTGCCCACGACCATCAGCTTTCCAGGTGATGCTCTTACCAACTGAGCTACCGAGGCAGCTCAGCTGGCTGGGCTGAATCCTGCATACAAATCAGGAAGTATGTCTTATGTATGTCTGCGTGTACTATATACATGTACGTGTATATAGTACACACAGGCACCTACACAAAAGCAAGGCATGTTTGTAATTACCGGATACGTGGTCATGTAGTCAAAGGTCTGCTACAGTACACAATCTAGCATGTGTACCTAACACAAATTTGACCGTGCACGTACACATGTCCATGTAGATGTTGGATATCCGTGCACTCCCCTATGACAGGCAATACATGTACGGCACAGCCCAGCAGCAGTATGCGCAACAAAAGAAGGTATGATAGCTCACCTGCTTCTTTGGTCTGTCCATTCTTTCTTACAACCGCTTTGTAGCTCACCAAATCACGTGATCGCATCGTGGATATTCTAACCAGGGTAACCCCTGCTATTATAGCGAATTGTACACGCGAGGCTATGCTAAACTAATAGTAACTTATGACCTTTGCCCTTTTTGTTTCTATGACCTCTAACCCCAAACGTCCCCACTACGCATGCGCAGCCTGCAAAATAGGCGTAACTGGCGCGAAATACAAAATTGTATAACTCTCTCCCGGCTGCAGATCTGCAACTGTAATTGCACCGCGCTAATCAGCGGCCGATAGGCAATCGATCTAGCGCCTTTTCGCGCGAATTCGCGCAACACCGACCACGCCCCCTTTTTGCCTACCTTAAAACCACGTGGAATTATGCATGCACCATAATGACATTTTATATAGTTCTGAGTCGGAGTTCACGCTACCACAGCACGTTACTAGGTTTGTGGGGTGATTATGCAGATCTTCCAGGTCAGATTCCAGAACTATATATTATATAGCTTAACTCTATCGCGGGCGCAGGCGCATTTATGCACCGCGCGCGCCCCCAACGAGCGGGCGTAGGCGCATTTGTGCACCATTTGTAACCGCTGTTGTTTACTATAGCTTTTTACACTGGTTTGGGCTCTAACGAAGGTTTAGTTATGGCTTCACGTAGTGCGATACCGTCGGACCCAGAATACCTGCTAGACCTTCTGAACGATCTCCCTGACGAGTCTGATAGTGATGACGAATTTGACGGGTATCTCGAGCCGGAGGACGGTCCCGTTGCTTACCGTAGTGCTGCTGAGCTACAAACTAGTCCTCGTTCTCGGTCACTGGAAGACCTCAGGGAGCTGGAGCATAGGTTTACTGAGTCACCGCTGCGTGGACTGAGCCCCTCCCTCTCTCCCATGCAAGGACAAGACGCTAGCGGCTCTCCGCTAGCTGGAGGCAGCCCCACCCAGTCCTGCACTTCTGCAGGGGGCCAGCAGCTCTACTACCATCATTTCTAAGGTAATATTCATAATGTAAATAATATAATTTGACTCAAGTGTACTGTAATGCTACAGCCTCCTGTCTTCACTGGTACTCCTGGTGTGGTTCCTGACATGACGGACAAGGAACCCATCGATTTTTTCCACCTGTTTTTTGACCAGCGAGTACTGGACCTTATTCATTCAGAAACCATACGCTATACAGCTCAGTACCTGGAGAGGGAGAGAGAGCATCTTGATACACATCCCAGGGCAAGAGCACAAGGCTCCACTTACCCTGAAGGAAGTAGAGGTGTTCCTAGCATTAGTCATCGCCATGGGTATCTGTGGTTTTCCCACACTCAGGTAGGAACACCAGATGCAGCATAGTACAGTGCAGGTTACATGTATGTACACATTACATGCATGCATGTATACACTTACAACAAATGATTCATACTTGTACATGTATCAATACGAAGGGTGCAAAGTTCATTGTACATTCAGAATTACTGCACATGATAGGTAATGTATATTTTTGTAGGTCATACTGGAGTAAGAGTTGGCCATTCAGCTCTGACAACTTCAGCTCCCTCATGTCAAGCCGCAGATTCGAATTGATACTACGCTTTCTCCACCTGAATGACTCTGAGAAACAACCACAGAGGGGAGAACCTGGGTTTGACAAACTCTACAAAATCAGGCCATTGCTTGATATTCTCCTTCCCAGCTTCAAAGAACAGTACACCCCAAAGCAGTTCCTCTCCATTGACGAGAGTATGATAGCGTTCAAGGGCCGCCTCTCATTTCTGCAGTACCTCCCCAAAAAACCACACAAGTGGGGGATGAAAGCTTGGGTACTTGCTGAGGCGGAGAATGGATATACATGGGGATGGAAGCTATACACAGGGAAGGACGGTGGCAGAAGTGAGACTGGGCTGGCCCATGGAGTAGTCCTTGACCTTGTAGATGACGAACGCCTGCAGGGGAAGGGATATGTCGTTGTTACAGACAACTTTTACTCCAGTCCTGGACTCTTCCGCGACCTGGTGGCTAGGGGATTTGGAGCATGTGGTACAGTCCGTAGAGACCGCAAAGGGCTTCCAGTGGAAGTTACAGACACAACTCTGCGGAAGGGAGCAGTCACCAGTAGTGTTGATGACAGTATCCTGACATTGAAGTGGAAGGACAAGCGGGATGTGCTGATGCTGAGTACATATCACAATAGCAGCATGGTTACCAAAACCCGCAGATCACGTGGTGCAGTGGGGGGTGTAGAGGACATCCAAAAGCCACAGGTTGTAGAGGATTACAACCAAAACATGGGGGGCGTGGACAAGAATAAGTTAGTGACAAATCACTTTACATTTTACATGTATGTGGTCATACATATTCTTATACAGGTGATCAGATGCTACTCTATTATGGATTTTCTCACCACTCAGTGAAGTGGTGGAAAAGGGTTTTCTTCCATCTTTTGGATTTAGCCATGGTGAACAGCTACATCCTGTACAAAGCTGTAACTAAATCCAAGATGAAGCAGCTCCAATTCAGAGTGTCTGTAGCCAAGAGTCTTACCGAGGGCCTTGAGTGTCCACGCCACCGCCACCACCCCCCTGAACTAGATCTACCCATCCGCCTCACAGAGAGAGCCTTCCCAGAGCCCATTCCTGATGGGAAAAGGGCAGACTGTAGGGTTTGTAGTGTACGCGGAGCGGGGCAACGTCATCAAACGGGGTATAGGTGCAAGTTGTGTCACACACCCTTGTGCCTATACCCCTGTTTTGAACGGTACCACACTCTCAAGGATTATAAAATAAAATATTAACACTCTAACACCTCAAGTCATCTCTCACACAAGTATCAACCTATCTGTGCTCATTCATCAATCTCACTTCAATTTCTGTAATGGTACCGCCACGCTGCCCCTATCCACTGCCGCTAATTTACATTAGTTAGTCATGAGTTTCACAAAAAAATAATGTCAAAAATGTACTACTACCATACCCAAGTACATTACCCGAGAGGTAAGCTGTAGTGATAAAATATATCTCCCCCCTATCTCCCCCCCCTCTCTCTCTCTCTCTCTCTCTCTCTCTCTCTCTCTCTCTCTCTCTCTCTCTCTCTCTCTCTCCCCCTTACCTTGCCTCTATCCTGAGCAATCAGCTGAACAGAAAATCCGAAACAGCGCTGTAAAATCATCATTTTCACGCTAGAGTTTGACGTCTTTATAGCGTTTGCAACTGACCCACCAACAACACTACACGTGGTGTAGACCTTTACGCATCTATAAGTTCCGTGTGAGTACTTGTAAGCGCTAAAAATCTGAAGGAAGACAGGATATCCTCGTCATACGTAACTTATTGAAATCTCCGCCCACAGGGCTCCACGTCCAAAAGTCCAAAAGTTCATGTATCTTGCCCCCAGTATTAGGGATACATATGCATACACAAGAGAGAGAATGACAATATAGTATCATACACAATGAAAAGACATGATGACAGGTTCTGAGTCTTGTGAGCGGAGGTCAGCGAGCCCCATAGAGCCGTGAGGCCTGGACGTCGACAGTCTCCACGAGTGTATCCAGGGGGCAAGACTTATCCAGGGGGCAAGACTGACAGATGGGGAGATGATGAGGTGGGACGGCGAGGTAGAGGTAAGTGTAAGTTAGCGAGGGTAGAGAGAGTAAGACCTCGATGATTACACGGGCGACTCACATACATGTAGAGGTCGCCATTTCACCACGACTTTCACCACCACCAGCTCACCACAACCACCACAAGCTCACCATCGACCTGGCAGCCCTGTCACCGATCAACATCAATAATTATTTAATTATAATTATTGCGCGCGCCCGCGAAAGGGTTAAGCGCATTGTGTGCATGTATTATGAAAGCACATGAATTTCAGTACATGTATATACCTTAAGCACATGTCCCTCATCCTCTCTCTCCAAAAGGGTTGTTCCACTTTCTGGATGCAGTTCAGGTATATGTTCTAAAAGGAATCCCACCAGCATCGTACTGTCGTACAACATAACAGTATTCCATCTGTGCTAATATAGACTTCAACATTTGCATTTCTGTGTCCTTCATTCCTGCAAGTTTACAGATTTTAATATTTAATATCAATAGTTGATCAATACAGCAAATGTTTACCTGGTTTCCATGAATTTATCCGGAAGGAACAGTTCGGGGTCGAAGTACCATGGCCGAGAAGGGTCACCCGCTGTTCACTTCCAACTTCCACTCTACGCTTCCGACTTCCACTCTGTAGACTTCCAACTTCCACTCTGGCTTGGACAAGGAAAAATGGCACTTCTTGTCGTCCTGTGATTGGCGAGTGGAAGCGAGCCAAACTTCGCACAACGGGAATATATGACCATATGAGTAACCAATCTACGCATGTGCAATAATTACGCAACGGTACAAGGGGTCACTGAGCCTCCCGCTTGCCAAAAATGCATGCATGCGAAGGCAGGAGCGCAGCTGAACTGTCCCATGCCTTTAATATGCAAATACGGTGTGTATTCAGTCTCATACCCAAGTAGAGAGAGTGTGGTTACTACGTATATAACAAGCAACAACTACGCATGCGTACGACTATCAACAACTACGCATGCGTATTAAGGTTGGCAAGTGGACCTAGCCCTTGTCTCCCTCCCCAAGATGGTTGACCTAATGGTCTCGTTGCAAGAACTCAGCAGCCGTGAACGACTAATTCATATATACTTCAGGAAAGGATACTACCCTTTAATCTTGTGTTTTTTGGCTTCCCGTCATGGAGTGCATATATCCCTGAGCGCTTTAAAACGCTCTTTAAGGAGGCAAAATCTAAGACGAGGAGGTGTCTACAGTAATCTTCAGTATGTTGGTGATTGCTTATTGGTATGATGGTTGGCTTTGTGTGTCACACCAGAATATAGTTGTTTGTTTTCTAGGAGGAGCTCAAGTATTCAGCATCACTGTTTGGGTATCGGGCAATGCATATGAGGCTGAAAAGGAAGTATGGAATTCAAATTCCCAGTTGATTATTTCATATAAATTTGTAGACCTTGTTATCTATATTAAAGTAAACTAGAGATATCATTGCGAGTATGCTCCGTGCTGTTGACCGAGCAAGTGTGAAGCTAAGATCTAAGCATCGACTTGTTAGAAGAAACTACTGGATGAAAGTAAGACTAGAAAGTTCATTCTGAACTGATATTACTCATCTGTGAACACATCTGTATACATTGGCAGGGATCCTCCTATTGTTGGCACATTGATGGTCTTGATAAGTTGAAGACGTATGGATTTGCTGTACATGGATACATAGAAGGGTATTTATATACTTGCTAATACTAAGGTGTAATTGCTAAGGTGTTCTCATACACATGCATATATACTACAGCTTTTCTAGAAAGGTTCTTTGGCTTGAAGTATCTACCACAAATAACGATGCCTCAGCGACAGCTGGGTATTATCTTCATGCAGTGGGGAAGTATGGTAAAGTGTGCAATTGATGAGACTTGTAAAAGGTGTTAGATTTGTTAAGCAACATTTTAGGGTGTCCTAGGATTGTTCGTACAGACAGAGGTACTGAAAATTGTACAGTTGCTTTTCTACAACCATTTCTCAGGAGAAATGGACGAGATAGATTGTCCAAGGAAAACATCTTTCAATATGGAAGATCTGCTAGCAACCAAGTCAGTGAAGATGATGATTATAATATCAATATTTTAATTTGGAATATTAGAGAATTGAAGCATGGTGGAGCCAGTTGAGGAAGTGGTTTACTGACTGGTGGATAGAATTTTTTCAGGTACCATGTATATAGCACTAATGCAGTAATGATTGATGCAGTGATGATTGATTCACTAATTCACTGACAGAAGCTGAAATTGGGTGGCCACTTCGATGAGACTGACACCATACATCTGTGAGTGTCAGGTTGTACTGAACTTGTAATCTATATTATGTTTATCTAGGGACTGTTTACGATTTGCCTTCATGGATGTACTTCAAAAGGAGCTCAATGAAATCCGCAAAATGTGGAACACTCATTCCATTGTGAAATCAAGAACTGGATGCCAGGTGTATGGTGTTCCGGATGAGTTATTTTATATTCCCGAGATACATGGTAATAATCAACTTCACATTGATATGTTCACATTCTAATTTCAATAACACAAGACTCAGTCACACTAGTACAACCACATATGGCAAAGGAGAGATCTACTAGCCACACACACAATATTGAATACAGCTAATGTGTCCTTTATTGTATGTACTATTTACTAATTACTTTTTTCCTGCAGGTTATGACAATTGTTCTTGTTACGTTGATGAAGATGACATCGACTTTTGCCAGCAGTACACTGCTTGCAAGCCTTCTCCTGTACCAGATGAATTTATTGACCTGGCCAACATTCTGATGGATGAAAATGGATGGCTTATGCCTGAGACATGCCAGGATGCTCTTAAACTTTATTTGAATTTAATATCTGTAATTGACTAATTAATGTGCATTTGTAATTACTACTGCAAAACATCTTATATACCAAACCCAAAATAATGTGTGCTGCAAAAACAAAGGACTGATGATTTCTGAAACGAATAAGTGTGTACCGAGCAAAGGTGGTTATGAAAGCACAGTATGGGTGCATTATGACAATAATGGTAATTATATATTGGTTATGAAAGCACAGTATAGGTGCATTATGACAATAACGGACTGAGGTGGTTATATTAGCACAGGATATTACATGTAATAATGTCACTCTTCAGTTTCTAAGTTACACAGCATAAGAAGAATTGTGCTGGAACTTTCTCTACTTGCTGGAGGACAGAGACAGCACTGAACAATACTCTGAATAGCAGATGGGAGGTGTTCAGTGCTGGGCATTATCCCTTCTACAGCAACTTTAAACATAATAGCATGACTGCTCATATTGTCCCAGAGTGGTTTACCACCCAATAGCTCAGTAAGAACTCCACCCATTGCATAAACATCAGTGCTAATTCCTAATCCTTCCCCTTTCAGTTGCTCTGGTGATTGAAAGCCTGGAGTTCCAGAATTCATTGTTGCTGTACCGAATGCACGGGTCGTATTCCCAAACCAAAGTCAGCTACGTAGACATGGAGGGTATGGTGTTCAACCTAAGGGCAGGCATAAGTATTGCACAGTCATGCACATATAGAAGCAGATCATTATGGGGACACACTCAAATACTGTGCTAGCATGCACGCCAATGAGACAATGTGCATACTATATATAGCCCATCTATAGCCAAGTAGACCCGATGTTTTTATGTACCATACTGCATAGAGAAGTGAGCGTCCTTCTAGCTAGCTCTATGAACACGTGCACGTATATCTACACCACGCATGTGGATCTACACTACGCATGCGTACTGCAGGGGCGGTCTACACCACGCATGCGTATTGCAGAGGCAGGTTGACAGAGCGCGTGTAGCTCCACCCTAAGTGTTGGTACAGCAAGAGTACTCACTTCTAACATATTATACACTGAGAGCGAGGGCGCGGTTTTCTGTCAGGGCCTGTACCGTAGATGCATGGTGTCGAGGCGGCACATCAAACCACCACGACGTTTGTGAACAAAATCGGTCCTAGAAAGCAACACAAGGCATAGCAAAGCTGATTACTGTAAAAGCTAGGGTGGAAGTCGGAAGTCTAGAGTGGAAGTCGGAAGCGTAGAGTGGAAGTTGGAAGTCTACAGGGTGGAAGTCGGAAGCGTAGAGTGGAAGTTGGAAGTGAGCAGCGGGTGACCCTTCTTGGCCATGGTATCGAAGTCTAGCAATAACATCACTCCTGACTACGACACTGTGAGATCTCCACAAGCACTCTCTCCTCCACAGCTGGATTTGGTACCTTTCCCACTGTTCGTCCATTGGTAGTCACTAATAATATAGACGTACATGAACATGTATATGCATGTAGTGAATAGAAGATTGACACAATATTGATTACAAGAAGTAAGCATTTCCAGCATTTTCTGCTTAGACATCCTGGCATACTTAGACCGAACATCACTTCTAATCTTGAGAACAGACAGTGGCCTTGAATACCCTTAGCTTCTCATGACGTTGTATTCTCCGTTGCTACAAATCCTGCAAAACAGACAAAGTTTTACCCGCTACAAAAATGCCCCCTCCCCCCATTACATTAGCTATGACTTATAATACATTTACTTACCAGCCACCTTCATCCCTCGAGACATCATCTCCTTAATAAGTTGGCTGACCAGGGTCCTCATTTGTTGGGTAGTGATAGAGCGATAAGGCAAACACTACACAGGTATTGCATATGGCTTAGTATTCCTATGTTCACTGCTGAACATCATGACAAAGATGTGGGTGGCTACAACACGCTGATGACGTGAGAGATCACAAATGAAGGAAGACACTGTTTCACGAATATTATTCAACCAACGAGCAACATTCATATCAAACAGGTTAACCACTGGATCAGCAACCATATCAATGACTCTGCTGACAGTAGCAATAAGGGATTGGGAACGATCCACAAGCCAATTCAATTCCTCAACTTTCCACCCAGCATCAAACAGAGCTGTAGTGTTGCTTTCTTTGGACTCAAGTTTCTCATTATACTTTGAGTCAGCACTGGCAAGCTCTGCAAATAAGTACCAATACAATGAAGAGGAGCTAAACTTTGCCTGCATATATATATATACAATAAGATGTACCTTGAACAGCAAACTGTTTATCAATGAGGAGTTGGCTGTGGATTTCCCTCAAATCCTCTTCAATAGCAGCTCTCCCCCTCCTACTTCCAACGCCCACCCCAGAGACAAAGTCAAGCTTTGATCTATAGGCGTGATAGCTCTTCTGAAGTTCCCCATTGTTGAGATCCACATCAACTCACCATTGCAGCTGCACTGATTCACACAAACCAGGGACTAGGTCACACCCATCACCTTTTATCCACCAAGTAGTGTGTGGGTTAGCATTGACTGCAGCATCTAGTAACAGGGTCTACAAAGGTCAGCCCCCCCCCCCCCCCAAAATAAACCTCTGGACTTTGTGCATGCAATATTTTATGAACATATGTACATACTTACAGGTGTAGAAGCCACATTCACACAGTGACATTTGTGCACATATCCACACATGCATACATATACACAATACCCCTATTGTTTATAACTGTACACTAGCTTGTAAGACTGCAAATTAACACACTGAACTCGGATCCCTGCTCCAGTCAGTATACCACTGCTGGCTATGTCTCACTGCAATGTACGTTCAAAAAAGATAGTCTTTGCCTGTTGTAAAGAAGAAAGGTCACATGGCATATACATGTATATGTACTTGTACAACATTGGGTGTATACCTCAACTGGCAATTTGGTGGACAACAGACGTGCTTGCTATTCTTGTGATGTAGTCTCAACTCTCCACATAGGCCCACTGTATAGTTTCACAAACTTAGTGCCAAAGAGTGAGAACATGGAAACCAACCACTGATGATAGTCCTCAGGACAAGAAATCTACGCCAAAAATGGTCAAAATATCATAGTTAGCGATGCTTGTACACACACACACTTGTACCTCATCACTATGAGAAGAGCAGAAGTTTACACAGTGCTCTACTAGACCCATGGGTATTCGTTTGGTGGGCAAAAGAGAGTCACTGTGATCATCTCTCATTTTCCCAAGTGCCTTGGCAAGATTGTAGATAACATTGGAGCGGCTACATGATTTTAGGTGTTCCATTGCCCACAACGCAAATTGTAAAAGTCATCAGGAGGAATCACACTTGAAGACGAGATGCAATATGACTTGAAGAGTTTAAAATGACATTTAAATCTTGATTTTGGGATGAATTCGACAAACTAGGGGTAATAGTAGCTTCCACTGCTTCTGTTGGCTCAGTGGCAACCAACTTCAAAGGGAAGTAGTGGGTCTCCGCTTCCTCAGGTGACTTGAAATTTTTTCTGAGGGTGTTCAGAAGCTTGTTTCAACAAGCACTTCCTAAAACACAATCACAGAGTGAACATGACACACACACACACACACACACACACACACACACACACACCAGTACATGTATGTATGCATGTGTGTACAAGTTTTTACATGTACAGTATCTGTACGCCTACAGTTTTCAGGGTTGCAATTGACACTGAATAGGCCTTGGCGGATTATGCTCAAAAACTCTTAAATTATGCTATTCTCCAATGCTCAATATTTCTCTGATTATGCTTCCAACAATTGTCTATTATGCTTCCAAAATTGTCTATTATGCTCGCCGGATGCGTGTGGGCGTGGTCATTTTCCACGTGCCAAGCGCGATGATAGAGAGTGAGAGTGAGACAGCGACTGTAGAGATCGAGAGCGATACAGCTACTACATCGAATTCAATCGCAATCTTAGATAGGCTGAAGGAACCTACGAAGTCTGACCTAGCTAGGAAACGCAAAATCGAAAGGCCGGCGGCTCAGACAAAGAAACGCAAGTCTACTACTGTGTCGAATGAAACTGATCCAAAAAACGTGACACCAGCACAACAATTGAAAGATTTTCCTAACGAGTGCCTGTCTAAGAAACGGCAAGTTATTTTGTGTGGCTTGTCGCGAGGTAATTACTCTGAAAAAGAGTACCATAAAAAAAACACATAAGTTCAGGAGACAAACACAGGAGTGCTAAGCAGAAATTAGCCAGTAAAGAAGCTAGAGAGCGTGACATTGTTCAAAGTGTCCAGGTGTATGACAAGAACGTAGAGCCAGCTGGTAGTAACGTAGCAATGGAACAGAGGGTATACCGTGTGAAGGTTGTAGAGCAATTCTTGAGAGCAGGAATTCCACTTGCAAAAGTTGACAGTTTGCGAAGTCTTCTAGAAGAGGGAGCCTTAAAACTTACTCACAGTTCACACTTAGCTGACTATATCCCAGTAATTCATGGAGAAGAAAAGAAGCAGATTCGCAGAGAGATTGATTGTCAGTATGTATCTGTAATCTTTGATGGCACGACTCATATTGGGGAAGCATTGGCAATAGTTGCTTGCTTTCTCTCAGGGTGGAAAATCCAGCAGAGATTAGTACGGATGTCACTTCTTGCAAAGAGGCACACTGGTGAGGAGGTAGCACGAGAGGTACTCACTGTACTGTCAACAGAACTACGTATACCTGCATCGTATGTCATTGCTGCAATGAGAGATCGCGCATCGGTGAATAATGTTGCCATGCAAACAGTTTCAATAATGTATCCACAAGTAATGGATATTGGGTGTATGTCTCACACTCTGGACCATGTTGGAAGTCGTTTTGAACTGCCTACACTGAGCAAGTTCATGAAACACTGGGAAGTAATTTTTAAGCACAATCCAAAATCTCGCTTGCTGTGGCGTGACAGAACTGGCAGTTCAATAGCTTCATATTCTCCAACACGTTGGTGGTCCAAATGGGAATGTGAAAAACAAGTACTAACCATGTGGGGAGACGTAGTACCTTTTCTTAGTGAGAACAGAGATGTGGCTCCAAAGTCTCGAGAGAAGCTGCTAAATTTAATACATACTCAATCTGAAAAGCTCCGAATAGACCTAGCAGTGAATGTTGATGTTGGAGTAGCCTTTGTTAAGGCAACTTACACCCTTGAGGGTGATGGCCCTCTAGCTTTGAAGTGTTATGACATCTTGAATGGAGTGAGAGCCACTATACAAGTGTGCCACTGGCCTAATACAGTTGCAATTGCCAAAAGAATTGCCAGTCAGCAATACTCTGAGCAGAGCTGGATGCTGTATGCCTCTAACTGTGTTAAGCCAGGACTTGACTATTTTACTGCTAAGTTTGATAGAGATCTTTTACATATTGTGGATGCATTCCGTGGTGCACGTCTGTTTGACCCTACCAAGGTGAATGACCTGAACCCTGATACTTCTACTGTGGAGACACTACGATCGTTCAAGTTCTTCAACAATGACGAGATAATTGAAAACCTGAAATCAGAGCTTCCTACATACCTTGCTGCTGCTGATGGTGTAGCTGCAACGGTCGATCCTTTGGTGTGGTGGGAACGGCACTCTGATATACTAACACACTGGAGTATGGCATGTAAGAAAGTACTGTTGTGTCAGCCTTCCTCAGCTGCTGTTGAGAGAGTATTCTCAGTTCTAAATAGCCATTTTAACAACAAGCAGTGTTCAGCTTTAGAGGACTATATTGAGGCTGCTGTCATGCTACAGTACAATCAGCGAGACTGATACAATTGTTCTATGTCATTGCAAATTTAATTTTTTGATATCTATGCTCATAATGTGTCACGTTTATGCCAGCATATGCTGGTATGCTTCTATGCACCTATTACGCTCAAAATTATGCCAGCATAATTCGCCAAGGCCTAACACTGAAGTCAGCTGCAGAAGACCAGAATGCTATTTTTCTAGTGGCAGGCCACGCTTTAAGTTAAACGCTTCAATGGTAAAATACATTGAATCACACCAACAAAAGTCAATTATTTTGGGATCACGTGATGCTGTCGTACCTCCTCTGAGTTCCAACAGGTGGACTGGCTCCACCCCTAATCGTTGCCCATGCGCATACGTATACGTAGATCTACATATACGCATACGCTCGAGCAGTTGCAACACAGTGCACGCCGGTTCACTTAACCGTTGGGTAGTATCTACAAGCCCTAGCCAAAGCGAGACTGATGTTTTAGACACTGCAAAGAAAGCCATTATTCTGTATAATAGGGCCCGTATATGTGCACTACAACAATAAGTAGGCTCTAATTTACGAGCATGTCTCACTCAATTATACCCTAATCTCACTCATTTTTAAACATGCTCTCACTCAATCATTTTCAAAGGTTGAGAGCTCTGATACTCCCTACCAGTGCAATCCCTACTACATGTACATCTGTCTGCTACCATGCAGCATCACCCATACTACAAGTGCTATGTATCTCTGCTATCAGCACTGTAAGATTACCTATGCTACAATGATAATTAGCGCTTAGCCTATACCTATGGTAGCTACAAGTTCTGCTTCAGGTGATGCTACTTCAAGTGTTACCTATTCTACTAGCCCTACTAGTGCTACTCTACTATCAGCTCTACTAATGCTACTTACTTCTGTACTGCTACTAGAGTCTATTATAATTACCAGTGCTCTACCCCTGTGTGCTACCAGTGCAGTGCACTCTCCAGCCCCCAGTGAACCGCAATGCACAAGAGTGCCAAACTTAGCGCATGTGTAGAGTGTCACGGGGCCCTCTCGAGACAATCGACAGTGACCTTTTGAACATCCGTGCCCGATTTATACTCTGGTGCATAGATTTGAACCTACATCCAACTTCCAATGTTGTATCGTCCAATATCCAGCCCTAGATTTATATATCGGACATTCGATTTTGGTATTCAGCGCCAGATTTTATATATCCGACCCGGATTTATATATCCAGCCCTGGATTTACATATCCAACGCTGGATTTACATATCCGACTCCAGATTTAGCTGGATTTATATATCTGACTCCAGATTTATATATGCATCGCTGGATTTATATATCCGATTCAAATTTATATATACATCGCTGGATTTATATATCCATTGCTGGATTTATATATCTGACTCCAGATTTATATATACTGGATTTATATATCCGACTCCAGATTTATATATACATCGCTGGATTTATATATCCGACTCCAGACTTATATATCCAACACCATAACTATATATATGCTGCTTGATTTATAAATCCAGCGCCAGATTTATATATCCGAGTCCTGATTTATATATCTGATACCAGGTTTATATATCTGACTCCCAATTTATATATACAGAGGCGTATTTGCATACCTCCTGCCTAGTTATCTAGGTCTGGGTTTATAAGTCCATCGCCAAATTGTTATATCGCACTCTACAATTAAATCTGTCTCTGATTGATTTTGACACAAACGGCGCCCCATATTGAACACTGCTCACTCTTTCACTCTATACCCCTCCCCTCCCTGCGCTGGGGTGCATACACCAATTACAGATTTTGCCCAGTTGCCTTGTTAGAGCTGATGTTCTAGAATGTGGTCACCGTGTGTGTGTGTGTGTGTGTGTGACTGTGTGTGTGTGTGTGACTCTTAGCAAAGCTAAAATGCTTAGTTTTCCAGTGTTGTGGGCAATTCCGATTTTGCAGTTTCCTTTGAACATGTACTATGCTGTGCCTTGCAAGACAGTTGTCAAGTGCACTGCAGTTGTAGGTGGACTCTGTGAGTAACAAACTTATAACTGAGTGCATTATATAGGTTACCACATGCCACTTGAGAGGCTGTCTGCTTCCCACCGACTTCTCTTATACACTGACAGGCAACCTGCAACATACTGTATACTCACTGTTCCACACTATACCCTTCCTCTCCCTTTGTCTACCCATACTTGCAGTGAAACAAAATACTAGTAACCCTCCCACAGCACAGCAATAGTCTGTGCAGGTACATTTTTATAGCTGGTTATGACCTATTATTACTATTATTATTATTGCTTTACAGTACATGAACTAAAAGGAAGGGAAAAACAAGGAGCATGATACAAAATATAACAGTACTGAGGGTCCGTTAGTACAGGCACTAACAGCCGCAAATTTAACTACCAGACCAACACACTACAGAGTGGAATGACTAAAGTTATACATAACAGGAAGAACAGCACACTTTGCACATGGGCAGATAAAGTGGAATGTACATGGATTTTCTGGGTTAAAGTACAAAATGGCTCCAGAAAAACTGACGTAGTTTGAACTTGATGGAACTCAAAGACTGGACAAGATTGATGGTAGGAAGAGAGTTCCAAAGTCTGGGTAAACGATGGAAGTAGAAATGCTTAACTTTATTGGTATGATGAACAAGTTTGTAATTAACCGAGGCCCTAGTAAAATTTCCTGAAAAGTTAACATACTGTAAAATGTTGGTAGGGTTTCGAATAGAGGACACAAAAAACATAACATCATTTAGCTCAAATTGCATCATTAGTGGTAGTATTTGAAGACAGATTAGACGATATTTGTAGTCGGAAGAATAATCATTTATAATAAATTTTGTAGCTCTTCGTTGAACGTTCTCAATACTTTGTATATCTTTTAGAAAATGAGGCCTCCATATAGGTGAACAGTAAGTAAGTTTAGATCTTACAAGAGAGAGATAGAGAGCCTTTTTGGCTTGAACACAATCCACCTTTGGGAATGTACGTCTGAGAAGCCCAAGCATCTTGTATGCATTTGACAAAATATATTTGTAATGATTATCCCACGAGAGGTCATGAGACATAACAATACCCAGATCTTTGTGAAGCTCCCTTTGTAAAACAGGATGGCCAGAGATGTAGTAAGTCGGACTAGGGGCTGAGATTGATAGACTTGGAGAGAATCTAAGAACAACACACTTTAGTGTATTGAAGATGAGTTTCCAATGATTACTCCGGGAAGTCAGAAGATTTAAGTCATCTTGTAGAGATAAGGAATCCCCTAAATTATTAATGTGACTTAGGCACTTTGTATCATCAGCAAATAGGTACAGAGAAGAAGAGGAAACAGTGGGTGGTAAATCATTGACAAATATGAGGAATAAAACTGGTCCAAGAATACTGCCTTGAGGTACACCAGAAAACTGATAAAGTATTTGAAGTGGAATTATTAAGAGATACACACTGATGACGATGAGAAAGATAAGCTCTGAACCATTTCCATAGGTTACCAGTTATACCAAACCTCCAGAGTTTAAACAAGAGCTCGTTATGAGAAACACTATCGAAAGCTTTTTTAAAGTCAAGATATAAGATGTCAGTAGGAGTATTGTGGGTAAAAGAATTGTAGATGTCCTTTAGGAAGACTAGCAATTGCTGTAAAGTTGAATGGTTTTGCAGAAAACCAAACTGCATTGGTGAAATAGAATTACTAACAAAATCAATTATGTGGGCGAAGACAATTCTTTCAAGCACTTTAGAAATAGTGCAGAGCAAAGAGATGGGCCTGTAATTCTTTACTGCAGATCTATCACCAGACTTAAATATAGGTATAATTAAGTGAATGCGCCATTCCTCAGGAATGTAGTGCTTGGAGAGGCATAATGAGAATAGGTGATGAAAAGGTTGGCAGAGTGCAAGGGCACAATGTTTCAAAATATGAGGACCAATTCTGTCTATTCCCATTGCCTTATTAGAATCAAGGGATGTGAGGGCATTGAACACGTCTGACTCTGAAATAATAATATCACTTAACGATGCATCAGGTTTAGCAACTCGTCAACAGGTGGGAGAACATAGGAACTTTGTGTGAAGACCGAGAAAAAGTAATCATTAAAGAGAGTTGCTTTTCCATAATCAGAGGTCGTAGTAGAGGATTCAAAGGTAATATTTGAGGGAAAAGCGTCATTGCCAGTAATGCTGTTGATATATTTGAACACTTTAGAGCTGTTTGAATATGCAAGAGTTTTAATTAGGTGAGTTTCGTACCACTTTTTGCTGATGTTATCTTGTCTTCATAGATGGTGGTTCCACTTTGATATATTGTGATCAGTAGGACAAACTTTACTCAGGGTGTGAAGACAATTCAGATGATGCTTAATATCAGAAGTAAACCAACAAGGAAATTTATGCCACCTACGTTTGACCCTGGGAATATACATATTCATAGCTGTATAAATGCAGGACTAAATGTATGACCAGATAAATTCAATATTATCAGATTGAAGACAACCACTAAAATCACAGTCGAGCATATATGAGAGAAAATTATTCATGTCAGCATTCTTATAGTCGAACACATATCGAGATGTATGTTTCCTGTATCTTTGAACAGAGAGATCCATTTTAAATGTAACAATGTGGTGGTCAGATGTTATTGAATAGTCAGACATATCAACATACACGTCATGTACTATGTTTGATTTAGTGAGAACAATGTCTAAGATGTTCCCTTCAGTGTATGTGGGGCTCTCAACTAGTTGAGTGAGGTTAGAATCAAAGATAAAGTCACAGAATTGTTTTGAGAATGAAGACGTACCAGACAGAGAAGACCAGTTGATATCAGGAAGGTTAAAATCACCAAGAATAATGGCATGTTCATACATTGGTAGTAACTCAGTAAGATAAGCCCTTAAGGAAATCTGGTAGCTGTCAGTAGAATTTGTAGGGACATATACAGTGCAAAGGAGAACTGGAGTGTTCAACCCAATCTTTACAGTAATTACTTCTAGATTTGAAGGAGATGAAACAACTGAACATGGTATAGATGCATCTACTGCAATTAAAACTCCACCTCCACGAGTACCTCTATCTTTACGAAAAATTGAAAAATTTGCAGGAAGAATTTCAAAGTCAGATATAGAATCAAACAACCATGTCTCTGTAATACAGTAAATATTATAGATTGAGGAATAAACAAAAGATTGAAGGTTAGGTAATTTATTGACAATACTTCTTGAATTGAAAAGACAGACTTGGAATTGATGTAGTCAATCTGAAGATTGTGAGCCAGTATTTTTAACAGAATTACAAGATGAGGTTGACAAGGATGGATGAACACAATTGGGTGTTGACGGTGTAGGCAGAGCAGAGGAATCTGACAGGTTCCCCATGCACATTGTGCGTCCAACAGGACTGTGGAAGTCGCGGAAAGCCCCTCGGATATCAAGTATGCATCGTCTCGCATTAGAGCTTTCTTCGGAACTCTGTCTAGGGAGACATGAGCAAAAGCCTGAAGTGGACCTCGTCATCTTGGGTTTCATTGATGATCCTCTCTACTTCATTCCTATTGAGGCTAAGAAGCACTGTGAAGTGGGCCACATGTCCCAACTTGCCCACTATGTTTCCACCCTGTGTCTCCACTCCCTAGCCAGTGTTGGACTATTAATGGACTCAGAACAGGTGATGCTTACTTTTTTGTATCTGTCCAATCGTCCTACCAATAGTCCTCCTATCACCTGGCATAGTGTGGAGAACTGGGTCTATGCTACACATGTTGACAGTGGTGGCCCTTTGCCTGATCCCTTTCTTCCGCATTCAAAGGAAGAGAAACGTGGAAAACAGCTTTTGGGGCAGCATGGCCACAAGTACTGTCAACGGCACAGAGAAATGAAAACACTATCGAGAAGAGACATAGAGACCGAAATATACTTTCAGTTGTGCAAGGTGATGTTGACATGATGAAGTTACGACTAGTAGGGTCAGAGACAACGGAACTTTCATCTTGAAGTACAGAGGTCGCAAATGGATCAAGTACTGAATACATCTGGTCTACAAATAGGACAAAAGCGTCAGTGGACAGGTGATCAGCTGGAAGGAGACGAAGACTGAGGCCAAGACTGAGCTGAGACCACTACATGACTGAGTTAAATGTCGAAAACTATTGTACATGTAATGAGAACTACTGCTACTATAATATATGTACATGTAACGAGTTGAATGTCAAGAACTACTGTAATGTATGTACATGTAACTGTTTAGAACAAACTTTCACAGTACTTTTTGTTGGTGATGAGCGTGAATGCACATGCAAAATTAGTAGCACGTACAACATTACGGTGCGAGATGAGTAATATATAGAAAAATCACCTGTTCAGATCAGTAGGAGGGCTCGCCAATTAGTTGGTTAATAGCACATCTATGCATGAAAGTGTAAACTCTGCAGTCACTACTGTACGAAAATGGATGCCCACCATAGAATTAGTACGTGTATGCCTTCAGCAACACATTTTGCTAAGTTTGTCCTTCCTGTCCAGTGCCACAGTCAATGTAAGGTAGAAGCTGCTCTCCTAGTCTCCCACTGTATCACGATGTTGGGACATTCTTGTGTTGGCTTACTAATGGATGGCAATGTGACCCTCGGCTTATCATCTCAGCTATGAATTGTGTGTTATTGACGCTGAAATAATAGTCACCATAGCACAAAGGAAACTGGTGTATATTGATAATGTGGGGTACAATGATCGAAGACAGGCAATGCTACTTTGTGTCACTATCACCATCTGTAGAATTACTATGGAGAGCGGGAGGATGGCAGGCTAAACAGAAGAGAGCAAGAACGACAGATTCACGACAGCAAGCAAACAGTTGGTGATCCAAGGCAGCTCGTTTGAGCTGTTTCGAGCTAGTTGGCTCTCATCAGTTGGGATTACAATGTGCATATTACCTGTACTGTTCCAATCCCATGCCTATGACTGCTCCCATAGCACTGACTGTCACCAAAGAGAGCTACAGAGAGAAGAGAAGGATGTACAGTGTGTGTGTGTGTGTGTGTGTGTGTGTGTGTGTGTGTGTGTGTGTGTGTGTGTGTGTGTTGGGAGGGGGGTATGGAAAACCAACAGGAGGAAAAGGAAAGCTTTCGTCTGAGGCACAAAAGTCCAATCTCACTGGCCTAGTTAGGGTGATGAACTATGAAGCCATACACAAACAGCCATCATTGACAAGGACACAGGACTAAAACCACAGTACCTCTTTAGGAAGATATTATACCTGGTCATGTACACCTACATTACATCTACAATGTGTAATGCATAAAAATGAACAGAGACAAGATTGGGACAGAGACATGCTAACAAACCTTTGTTGGTACATTGATGTACATAGCATGTCTGTGACCCAATCTTGTCTCTGTTGTTTTTTGTGTAGCTCACATGTCTGTGAACGTATCTGCTCTGTGATCTGTTGAGAAGTCTGTTCAGTATACACACCTGTGAGACAGGTGCAAGGATACTATATCTATGGGAGAAGACTCTCACAACCTATATGCATGTCACCAAAGTTGTGAGGGTACTACTACGGGATTATCCCACATCTCAATATTACACTCTAGGGAGAAAGACTCTCACAACAGAGATGCTAACCTCTGAACACAAAAATCAGTGAGATTAGCTGGACTGTCACATACTGAGATGTTCAGTATACATTTTACATACATGTTTACACATGTCAATTGCACATAGTTTCTGGAAAACTACCTATATATTCATGAAACATGTTTGCTACTGTGTGCTAGGTTGTAATCTTTGGTTGCCCTCTTGGCTGCTTTAAGAAGATCCTTTGGTGGTTCAAACCTGTAAGGTGGATTATCCTTTGGAAGAGCCAGCTTTGTAGTGACTATGCTTCCCAAGGTTTCTTCGGGGTCAAGATCCATTGGTTACTTTGGCCAGGTCATCATTGTAGTCAATTAGCTCTGCTCCTACAGGGGCGGCGCACCCGGTCAGGCAGGTCAGGCTACGGCCTGACCACTTTTTTCCTCCTCTGTTCTGAGAAATATCTACAGGTTGTACACGTGTGCAATGCGCATTGCACACGTGTAGCACTGGTAGCTGGCTGTGTACCAACAGCCTTGGTAACTCGGTTCAGGTTTCAAAGATGGCCCAGAATGCCCCAGAATTCACCTCAGAAATTCTGGGGGAACATGCACCCAGACCGCATTAACCTATGGCCTGACCACTGAAAATCAGCTTCCTCCGCCCCTCTTTAACTCTCCTAACATTAAGGAATCGGCAGCAGAGTTTCCTCAGAAAATTGTGTAGCACATCATGTAAAATTGGAATCAGTGGATTTTCAAGCTGCATGAACTTGTTTATATTGACAAACTGTTGTAGCACTGCCTGATAGAAGGACAAATGCACTTCGGTCATGGGATCCTCAAAGTGTTCCTGAATCTTGAGTTGCTGTAATCAGTACTAACAAAGTAACTCTTTAAGGCAGCATATTTTTGCAACACCCTAGATACAGCACTTTCCAGGCTCAGCCAGCAGGTAGACACATGTTTGACCATGTCTGCAAATGCTGTATCACAAAACACACAAAATTCTTCAAGAGACTGCTTTGATTTGTCGAACCAGTAGTACACATCCACACAAAAATCTTCGACATCAAAATCCAGTTATTCTACTGTACATATCCCCGGCTTTAGAAGCAATGTTGTGAAAGATGTGGCATTGGCTTCCATTAAAGAACACAGCAGGGTTCTTCTGAGTTACCCATGTCATGATGGAGTTCCTTCTTCCAAGATTTACAGAAGTATTGTCAACCCCAACACTAACACAGTTATCCCAGGATATACCATGATGTTGAAGGGTCTCATCCATCTTCCCAAAAATGTCAGCAACTGTTGATCCCCTAGTCATGCACATATCAAGCAGTTGAGTTGACACTCCATGAGGAGTGAAAATACACACAGTTAGTGGATTCATTTTTTAAATCCTGTATCGTTTGATCCATCAATAGCCAATGGGTATAGTTTTGACTTCATCTCTTCAACTAATTCAGTCCTGTCAAGTCTCACGCATCCGGCATGAGACACATGCATTTACATGCGATCTCACGCTCTCACGCGAACACGTATGAATCTCACGCCGAGCTGGCACACGCTCACTATGGTTGCCTGCTGCATTGCCAGCTGTTCATATCAGAAAGCATGGACGCGTCCAGCGAGAGCGAAACTGATTCTGATGCCTGCCAAAAAAACGTAAGCTTCATGGGGCTGCAACGTATGCCACAGTTTGACCAAGCATGGACAGCCCAGTTCCCTTGCGTGAAGGCTGCGAAGAAAGATCGATTCTCGTTCTTGTGCACTGTATGTAACAAAGTCATTTCGTGGAAGCATCAAGGAGTGAAAGACGTAAAGAGGCATGTAGAGGGACTAAAACACAGTGTACTAGCGAAAGAAACTGCTCAGCAGTCTACTCCCAGCTTTCGGCCATCTTCTGAACCCATCAATGAGAAAGTATTATTCGAGCTCTGGTACTTGTGCACTATAATAACTATGTTTGTATACAGATTCAACGTGCTGAAGTGAAGATGTGTGTCTTGCTGGCACAACATAACGTGCCACTTGTAGTTGCTGACCACCTTAGCCCACTGATTCAAAATATCTTTGATGGTGAAGCTGCTAAGGGATATGCATGTGCCAAAACCAAACTTCTTGTATTCTAAATGGCGCAATTGCACCTGAATTCTTGAGTGATTTGGTTAGTGTTATGCAGCATGCCCCATACACATTATCTGTTTATGGGTCTAACGACACTGGTTTGACCAAAATGAATCCACTCACTGTTAGGATATTTGACATCAACAGTGGGAAGGTATGCACACGCTTCTTAGATGTGTACTACACGTGGGGTAACGGCGGCCACAGCAGAAGAAATCTTTGGCAAGATGAATGAAGTACTGGAATCTCATAACATTCCATGGAGCAATTGCGTGGGGGTTGGTGTTGATAACACAAGTGTGAATATTGGGCGCTGCAACTCTATAATGACCACGGTGTACTGTGTAAATCCTTCAGTGTATTTTATGGGTTGTCCGTGCCATATAACTCATAATACCACCAGTACAGCTGCTGATGCTTTCTGTAAAGTCACTGGGTTTGATGTTGAAGAGCTTGCTGTGGATGTATTCTACTGGTTTGACAAAAGCACAAGGAGGAAAAGTAGTCTTGAAGAATACTGCTGCTTTTGTGATGTTGGTTTTAAACAGGTGCTTAAGCATGTCTCAACACGGTGGCTTAGTCTGGAAACTGCCATTGAGCGAATACTCAAGCTCTATCCAGGGTGAAGGTCTTATTTTCTGTCCGAGTGTTGTGAACAAGCACGATTTAAAAGGCTCCAGTCTCTCTTCAGTGATCCACTTACTGAGATTTACCTTTTGTTTTATCAGTCTGTTCTTCCTGCTTTTTCAATCTGTTTTTACAAAGGGAAGATCCCTGCATTCATTTGGTGTATGATCACTGCTATAACCTCTTGAAGAAGATACTTTGCAAATTTGTCAAGGCAGTTGTTATTAAGGCTTCTGCATGCCTGTCTGAGGTTGATTTCACTTGTGCTAATCAATTGTCAGATGATTGCATCTTTGTAGGGTTTGTTACAAGGCAGAAACTAAAGGCACAAGTGAATGAAGGAGATGTAAGCCCTCAAGCCTCTACTAAGTTTTTGAAAGGTGTGCGAAGTTTCTATGAAGCAGCTGTAATGTATATAAAAGCGAAATTTCCTCTTAGTGATGACGTTCTTCTTCATGCTAAGGTTGTCAACTTCGAAAAAAGAACAACCAGCAAATATAGTGATGTAGAATACTTCATGGAGAAGTACAGCAGTGTACTTGCCTTTAGTGACTCTGAAGTAGATGCTGTTTATGATGAATTTGTGGAATATGTGCTTTTAGAAGACAATGACATACCATAAGCTGTATGGGAGTCAGCAATGGAATCCTTAGAAGATGATTTGAAGGAAAACAGACATTTATTCGAATGGATGTGATTTTGGGATTTATCAGTTTGATGAAGACTCCAGATGGCTGCAAGTTGAGGTTTCCTCATCTTTCCAGGATAGCAAGACTAATTTTGCTGTTACCACATTCAAACACAGGAGAAGAGAGAGTATTAAGCTTGATTCGTCTTAACAAGACACCCTATCGCTCAAGTTTGGGACTCGATGGTACACTTTCAAGTATCCTTACCATTAAGCTTCATAATCCTGAGCCATGTTATACTTTTGAACCATCAAATCAAATGCTAAAGAACTCGAAGAAGGCAACCTGGCAGTATAACCAAGAACACTCTAGCAAATAACTCAGTTCTTTTTTTTATCAAATGTATGCAATGTGTCCTGAGCAATGTTTCAATGTTTCATTTATAAATGCATGTGCATGGTGGCAGCATGTCTCACTCATTTTGTGTCAATCTCACTCATTTTGAGTTGATGTCTCACTCAAGTGAGCTTACTAATCTTGACAGGTCTGCTAATTGTGATCTAAAGTACCCTTTTAGAGCTCCATTCACACTACAAGTGGTTTTAGTTCTCTTAGATGCATATCCTGCAGCAATCTGGAAAATTTCCTTAAAGAGAGGACTAAGTGGATCAGCAAGGGCAAATGGGGCATTGGCATGGACCAGTACTGTAGCTACTTTCACTTCGGCCCTTGTGATCTAAAGTAAGGACAATAGCATTTTAAGAGGCTGCAGTTATGTCAGTGTATACATTAGCTTAGCTTTGTCCACTGTTTGTTGAACTTCGTCTTATACTTGAAAGCACCTGAATACTTAGATCTTTCTCCACGGGTAAGAAGTCTCTGTCTCTTTGGGGAACCAGTGGCAGTTACACTATCGCTGTCAGATTCCTCATCGTCAGCTGCCGGATAGTAGTCGGAGATCCCGATGGTTACGGGTACGCATTGACCTAATTAAATATTCATAAAACAGCTACAGGTGTAGCAGCCAAACTGCTTGACCAACGAAGAAAAATCTATTTCACTGAAAGCTTTGAGAGTGCTCTTCTCCAGTAGCAGCTAAATTAATCTCTGCTTGGTCTGGAGTTAGAGGGGCACACACCGAAGAAAGTGATGCCGAATAACAGAATTTCTACGTCAATTTCTCAAGAAGTAGCCGACGCAACAATGGAAACAGCACCATCTAAAGGAAGTATAGGCATCCTTGTACGGCCTGAGTGAAGACTTACTGATTTTAGAAATATGTTGGTGCAGTACTGACCTCGCATTCCTAACTTCGCGCGAATTTTCCGCGTCACTTTAGTCGTTCCAGCTCATTCCAGCTACTCTCTAAGGGCCTTTTCAATATTTCTTTCACTCAAGCCCTGCCCTAGGATTCGTATAATAAGATTCAACAGCGTAAACACTTCTGACGGATCCATGTAGCTCAAAAGTTGACGTAGAAATTCTCCGATTTGCGGTCCCAACTTGAATGCGTGCTGCATCTAACTCCAACCAGGCAGACATTATTCTAGCTGCCAGCGGAAAAGAGCAACTATCAGGCCTTTCAGTGATATAGATATTTCTATTATTCACTGCAAAAACATGATGGTTATTTTAACACAAAATGTGGTTAACTCAGTTGCATGTGTAGTCATTCATTCATGTAAATGACAATTTAATGAGTCATATTAGATTGAAATAACAACACTCAGTCTATGGGTCTATGGTATGCGCCTTTTGGCTCTCCTCTCAACGTTTGTTCAACAGCCATTAAATTGCCAATTACATGAATGAGTGACTACACATGCAACTGAGGTAAAACACTTTGTGTTAAACTAACCATCACGTTTTTGCAGTGTTGTTATATGAGTTTGGCTGGGACAAACATAGCTATTTTATGAATATTTAATTAGATCATTACGCACCTGTAACCTTAAATACAGCTCTTTTGGACTCTGACCTCTTGCTTATACCTCCGCTTCGCGTGCACGTTATACGTTACCGTATACCCTGGGGCCCGGGTGCCGGGCACAGCCTGCGGGGCTCAAAATACGTGAGTTTATGTAGAGTGACTGTGAGACAGATGCCAATTTTGTGAGACTCACGGATAATCCGTTAGAGTTGACATGTCTGTCACAACCAGGCAAGTTCACACAAGCAACAGCTCTAGGTTCCCACAGATGATTTTTGTCCTAGGTTAGGCCTCATACTTTCTTACCCCTCCTGATAGTGTAGGTACTACAACCACAGTGGGACCAAGTGCTTGGGAAGGAGGCTATATGTTTTAGTATATACCAAGGAAACAAAAGAGGTCAATGGAAGATGAGAATAAGTGATGAAAACATATCACACAGAAACACAAGTGGCACCTCATTCCCAGGCCGACTTCCTCCTCTGCGCAATTAAATGCGGGGTGGGGGACGGAGGGAGAAGGGCTGGTCCATTTTTGCATGTGATACGTGCTGTGCCACATGCGTCACCATGCAGGTAGTGATGACATATTCCAGTATAGCCTATATATCACATGCGCAAATGGACCAGGCCATTTTTGCACCACATTTCATTGCACGGTGGAGGGAGACAACCTGAGAACGAGGCTAGCACAAATAAGTGCCTAATGGGAATTGACCTAAAGTCAGCTCTTCAGTGGGGCCTAGAGGTGTTGCATGTGACAGTTACATGTAGAAACCTTGATGTTTCAGCACCTATATGTATACAGGCACCATCATCAGGAAAAAGAGAATGACAGGGGTGATAAAAAAAAACAAGTGATGCAACCAAAATTGGAATGTGCAGAACCAAAAGCATAAGTTGTGCAGAACCAAAAGCACGAGTTGAAGGAGCTGTTACATGTACAGTGCCTAACATATGCCCTCCCTTCTCTCTCCCTGTCCCTTTAAAATCTGTGCTCCAGTTAGGTAAGCCCTCTATCTTTCTCACCAGGGCTTCTATTGGAACTGTTGACCTTATTGACCTTTCCTCAGTGTGGGAGACAATCTGTTGCCATCTGGAGTACATCTTGTTGACCTTCCCCTCCACTCCCTTGGGGGGGCTACTGGTAATAAGGATCATACGGTCCTTGGCAGCCATCAGCTGCTCCCTCTCAAATGCCTGCAGGAAAAGAATCCACATACTGTAAATTGAAAAACATGTGTATAGCACACTAGCGAAGAAGCAGTAGAAAGGAACCCAGAAACCTCATCCCATCAAGACATAAAATATACAACATACAATGTTTGTGCATATACTATACACACAAAACATAGGACAGCTGGATGCCCAGCCTTGAGACCTATCCTATGTTTTGTGTGTATAGTATATGCACAAACATATACTATACACACAAAACATAGGACAGCTGGATGCCCAGGCTTGAGACCTGGGAGGCAGCCAGCCAACTCTCTCCATACACCTAGCCCTAGCCCTTGAAACACAAGGAAATTGGAGGGATAGCCTGGAACAGGGTACATGGGTATAGTAAACCCAGTAGACACAGGTAGCTGAGTGGAGTGAGAGCGAGGGGGGAAGAGAGAGAGAGCATACATGTACATTAGGCGCTGTACAAAACAGCCCCTTCCAAAAATTGTATCTTGGAGAAATTCTACTACCAACATCAAGAAAGACGGAAAGCCGGACAAACCATTGCATTTATAGGTTTGTCTCAGCAATATGGTTGTGGTGTACTGAATGGTCATTCCTGGTTTCCAGTATCAATGTACACAGGACAGCAGGATATCCTCTCATCAGAACACTCTGAAATGAGGGTAACCATATAAACAGGACAGCAGGAACCTCTCTAATCAGAACACTCTGAAATGAGGGTAACGTAACCATATAAACAGGACAGCAGGAACCCCACTAATCAGGATACTCTGAAATGAGGGTAGCTTTGCTGCACTCTCTTTCATTGCTATGCCCCTCTACCCTGGTCCTAATCCTCAACCCTTTACCGTCCATACGTAAATTGCGCAATGTACTCGTGTGACCATAAGATTTCCGCGTGGACACATGCCTATAGAGCGTTCTCGTTTGTGGCACTACATCGCGAAATCTGTTGACTTTCTCTTAGTACGAGTATAGCGAAGGATAGCTGACTTGATGAACTATATCAGAAGAAGTGCTGGTACCAGGACGCAAAGATGGAGAAGCGCTTGCTAGACAGCGCATGCTTACAGTAAGAGTAAACATGTGTACTGTACTGATGCATTACAGTGGTTCATGGAGTGAATAATGCATGTCATTCTAAGTACAAATGTGATAGAATCTGTGGATAGGCGTCAGATATAATACACAGGTGATAGCGTTCAAAGCATGCAACTAGAGGGCATTTCATTTTCATGAGTTGGGGACACAACACATAGTACTTTCCCTGCAGCAAATGACGTACAGGAGGTACTGGATCTCACGTAACGACATAATGCGGGATACTCACCACAGAAGGAGTAAGTAACTATAGGAGTATGTAGTTATAGATACACATACATGAATTAATTATCCATGAGATGCTTAGAGAGAAAGAAAGACAAAGCAACACAACACAACTCGCCCAAGGCAGTTATTTTTCAAAGAAAAAACTGCCTTGGGTGGGATTCGAACCCACGACCATCCGCTTGCTAGGCGTAGCTCTTACCAACTGAGCTACCGAGGCAGCTCAGTACATACTATTACTATGAGCATTGTGATAGTTATACATGTAGCATCACTGTAGGTTTCGGTGGTACCGTTCAAAGCATGACGGTTGTGGGGGATCTCTAGATTCCACACACAAGGGCTTTCTACACTTTCTGCAATGAATATTTGTTTCGTGACGCTCACCCCTGAAGCTCCAACAGAACACACACCTGCCACAAGTATTCTTGATTGGATAGTGCCCCTCAGTGTCAGGTCTGTTGGTGTCTACCCTCGTGCGTTTGGTAGCTGGTGAAAAACTCGGCAAGCTGCCCTGATTGAAGTGGGGAATGCATATCGTTGCCGTGTATTGTACTCTGCAATAAGTCCATTAGCCAGAGTAAGACGGAAGTTCTTGATGGAGGGTTGGCGTATGGTTATATCCGTCATTGGTAGGTAGTTCTTCCACAAGATAAATGCGTTCACTATAGTGCAGTCGAACAGAAACCAAAAGATGTATCTATAGAACCTTCTTGTTTTGCATCGCACTCGGTAATAGTTCCTCATCTGGTCAGCATGGTCCACACCCCCCATGAATTTGTTATAGTCCACCACATTTGGTGGACATGAAACCAATTGCCTTGTACCATCACGATCCTTTCTCTGTACTGTTGCTCACTTCTGGGGAACACTGTTAGTGGACATGATTTGCGGTCCTTCCATACAGTTGCCACCAAACTTCCTCTCTGACGAGATATATGTTACATGCATTTAACACACGCACATGCACACACACACATACACACACACTGCCCTCCATCACACATATGCCTGCATATGCATGCCTTTATCTAATAATCTGTGTGTCCAATGTATTCATGGTTTGCACGCACACAAAACATAACGTCAAGGCATATGTGCACAGACCCACACTAATGCTTCATTGTTGGGCAAGTGATACCCTTACCTAGTTTCACATCTTTGATGTCTTTTGGAATCCCCTTCCTATCTTTTGTGAAGGTCCCACAAGCATAGATGTCGTCCTCCAGAATGTCATCGAAGAGCTTCACTGTCGAAAAGAAGTTATCAAAGAAAATGTGGTAGTTCCCACCAGTGAGAGGTTCAGCTAACTTCTTCACGACCTTTGCACCAAGGTCTTTCTCACCCGGCCCCTCCTTTATGGAGAAGACGCATATGTAGCCATTGATGCTGTCAGCTCTTACCCAAATTTTGAATCCCCTCCGTACTAGTTTTAGTGGAACGTACTGTTTTAGGGAAGAACGGCCTTTGAATGGCACCATGGCTTCATCAACAGCATTCTCCTTGTGAGGACTATAATTGTCAAGGAAGGACTTCCGAATTGAGTCAATGACCGTCTCACTTTTGCTAGGCGGTCATGCACCTCCTGACCTCGTGGAATGAAGCTCTCATTATCAGAGAAGTGAAGGTATCTCTGGATCTCCAGGAACCTCTTCCTAGGAATGCATGAGGCAACTGGAAAGTAGTGGAGTGTATCCGAGGTAGACCAGTAGTCATACAGGTCTGGGAGCTTTGTAATTACCATGAGAATGGAGAACCCAAAGTATGCCTTTACCTCCTCTGTGTTGGTGCTCCATTGGGGTACGCTACAACTTCCCCGTGAGTGGATGTGGATGTGTGGGGTACGCTATTACTTCCCCCCTGAGATGTGGATGTGTGGGGTACACTATTACTTCCCCCCTGAGATGTGCATGAGTTGGGTACGTATATTACTTCCCCCCTGAGATGTGGATGTGTGGGGTACACTATGACTTCCCCCCTGAGTGGCTGCAATACAGGCAGCTGCATACCAGTTTGTTTCAGTAACAGTGTGTTCAATAAGTTCAGTAGTGAAAAGAGAAAGGAACACATCTGTTGGGTTGGAAGAGATGGGGAAATTTGGCCCAGTTTCCCTATCAAATGGCTCAACACCTACTTCACTGAGTGTACTCGACCACTCTTCTTCCTCTCCTCCAGGTTACTGCTGTCCACTTCGGGTAGCCCTACGACGTCCTCGTCTACCACCACCTCTTCCTCTACCTCTTCTACCTCGACCAGATGACTGTTGGGTTCTGCCTCTGCTACTGCTACCAGAGGATGGTGTGTTCTGGTACTAGAGATGGCTCTGGAGATGGCTCTGGTGAAGGCTCATGATGCCATCTGGGGATGGCTCTGGTGAAAGCTCACAATCAGGGGAGGAATAGCCATCGCTCACTACATGTATATAGTAATTGAAAAGCTTGTGTAAATATGCTTTTTTTATTTTCTAGTGCTATATTGTAAAATTATTTACCTTGTGGTTACCTTGTGGTTCTCCCCTCCATCCCTGGTCCTTCTTAAGACTATTTTAGTCAATCTCCCTCTACGCTCTAACCACCTCCTCGGATGCTGGCTACACCCAAAGCTCCCTCAGCTATAATGCTGCCGCTCTCCCTCCCTCCACTCTAAAGCTCCCTCCCAGTCTCTGTGGTGTGTATTCTTTCACCTTCCCAAATGAAAGCACTAAAGACCCTCAGCGAAGACCACATTATGACAACTGAAATTATGCACATACATGTAGGTATGACATTTACATTGCAACCCTGCTTCCCTATAAATGAAATTATGTGGAGAATAGCGAAGAATATACTTACCCAACCACAGAGAAGGCTTGAGAACTCGCTGTACAGTTTAGTACCCATTTAGGCTTTTAAGCCAGGTGCCCTCTATTTCAGGAGGGCACCCCAAGTGTAATTATGCCTGTTTTGAAATGACAACAGAGCAGAGCTACACGGAAAAACATGTATATAGCACCCTAGCTATTAACAGATAAATATATTAAAGAAACACACCCAACCAAACTCACCAAGTACATGTATATGTAGATATATAAACCACACAAAAACATACACACACAAAGACATGCAACCACTCAGACCACAAAAAGGAGGCAGGACCCTGAGTGCCCAGCCTTGAGAACTGGGGTGGTAGGTTAAATGTACATGTAATACTTACTGTGAATGGAACCTCGTCTGATACACCGCTGAGGAGGAGTTGTCAGACTAGGTGGTGTCAGACCAGGTGGAGACAGGAGAGAAAAGTTCCCTTCATCAGTAAGGTCATCAAGCATCCCAGGACAATCATCAAGGAAGTCTGCATAATATGAATATTTCACTACATGATACACGTTATTGTAACTCTAAAACCTACTACCAGGGAAGGATTTAGATGGGATTCAAACCCAATCCTACATTGTAAACCGCTGTATCTCTTGTGTGCAGAATGGATGATTATAAAGAATGATTATGGTTTTCAATGGTATCAATTATACACAGTACTACTGTACTATGTGATACTAACTATTGAGTGTCTTGTGCCAATAACATCACATTGTATGTACATGCAAAAACTCCCTATGCATGCACGCACACACCTCCTTTCTTCCTAGGTACTGGGTGATTGCTGAACCAGCTATGTGTTCACGTCAGACGGTTCACTGGCTAGGCCAGTTCCATACTCATTGCAAACCAGCACTCAGAACTGATAGCAGGTATTGGTACTTCACAATGAATGTGGTCTTGGGCTGCTGAATGAGAGGCTGCCATTCCTCAAACCCCTCCTGGAGCATCTCGCCACTTACAAACATGTTGAGTGGTTTCAAGTCACTACATTTGCACATGTTTTTCTCATCCTGCACTTGATGTTCAAAGTGCTGCGTTCAAAGATCCTAACCTGATTGGCTTTCAGTGACGACACCAATTCCTGGAGGTTGGCTAGGCTGATGTAGCCTCTCCAGCAACCTGAGGACCCTCATCCTCTTCCATTGGCTTAGACATTGGTGCATTCTCCTCTGCAGCTTGTCTGACCTCATTCAGTTTCTCTACATTTTCCTAAAGCTTCTAAGAATCAGTGTTCAAAGCACTGTTTTGCTGCATGTGCCAATTGAAAGTATCTTTGGCACTCTCACCCATCTCACCTTCATTACGACAAAGAACGGCAGGAGAGAATAGTAGTAGCTCTCTGTCTCGTTCTCCCTACTGGGGTTAAACATTTTGTGATTAGGGAGAACACCCTTGTGGAGTTTTTGGTATTACCTTTGACCGTTTTTGTCTACTCTAGAATTTGTGTAGTTTGCCACAAAGTCATAGAGACACACATCTTCCATCTCATCTGACTGTTCAGGATAGAACGTGTCAACGAGACATGGGCTTGAATATGTTAGTTGAGTTTGGATCATGCTCTCTGATTTCTTGAAGTTTTGAGTGCTCCTTCAGCCTACATTTCCTGTTGTGAGGCTGACATACATCAACCCATTGGATGGTCTGTGATTTTTCACACAGTTGATTCCCCAAAAGGAGATTACGGGCACCGTACAAACAACACTATCTAGATCGTAAGCACCTCACATCAAATGACCACAGCTTGCTGTAGAGAGACTGGTGAGAACAGACTTCCTCTTGCATATTGCTCTTTTCTTTCTTGGTCACATATCCAGTTACATACTGAGCAATGGCTTCACCAATATACTGTATGTCCATGTTAGCCTTCCACACCATCAGCAGGAGAGTGTTGTAATTATCGATACTTGATCACTTCAGGTGACCTAGGAATCTTCCTCTGTGAACTTTTAAGGCATTCTTCCGTGGATTTCAGTGTGGCACTTTCACATGTTTTACCTGGGGAACCGAAGTGCTCTTCACCCTCTTACTTCGCTCACTACACTTGTAATTCTGATATTTGGTCACCAGCTGATGTAGGTCGGGATTGCTATCTTCTTAATGCGGCATGTGATTGCGTTCTGAATCCACCACAACACATCTTTCGGTTCGTCTGTATCGGCCACATCCTTTACATATAAAGGGGTGCGGCTTCTGCTCGAAAATTTCGAAGCACTAGCGCGCAGCACCCCTTTCCTCTAAATCCTGTCTACGCCACAGTATGTGCAGGTAGTTACACATGGACTTGTAAAGACTTACATGCATACTCCTCTATACAGAATACTTACCACAATGCAGAATGATTCAGCTTGTAACAAGGAGTTGACAACAACGCGCTCAACGTTACAGCATACCGCGTGTAATTAGTGTACGTGGTTGGCCGGCTTACGTTTAGGTCTCAAAATTAAGGTTGGATAAAATTGCGTGGGTGGATATGTTGCGGAATGACGGCGCAAGCGGCTTATCGCACTATATTACATTGCGCCAGTAGCATGATGCCAATTTTGTTACGCAGAAATGCTCTACTACGACGGTACAGATTTTTGTTTTTCCCGCAAGAACCGCCCCATTTCTGGCCTGGGCATGCGCAGTAGGGTGTCATTAGTAGAAATCTGGTAAGGTCAGAGGTCAAACGACTCGAAACGTTTCAGACGGTACCGCCCCAAGCTCTGCCCCTTCACCTCTATTAACAGATCATGTGATCATAATTTTCAAAACATTTTTCGTGTTCAGAAGACTTAAACGACGAAATGGATTACTTGCCACCTTCTGGTGAGTGTATTGTGTTGTAACAGTGTTGGTAGGTATGCGTATCACTAGTAGCCAACCTCTGGTGCACCACTCATATCGTGTGACTTCTCTAAGTACCACTCGGGCTGACGTCTACTGGGTGAGATAGGACAAGGTACTGGTGGGGTAGAAAAGGGCTGACGTGTACTGGATGGGGTAGGACAGGGCTGATGGGTACTGGGTTCGGGTAGGACAGGGCTGACGTGTACGGGGTGAGGTAGGACAGGGCTAATGGGTACTGGGTGGGGTAGGGGAGCCAAAGGAAAGGGCCATTGGGAGCTGTGGAGGGTAGGAAAGAGCCATTGGGAGCTGTGGAGGGTAGGAAAGGGCCATTGGGAGCTGTGGAGGGTAAGAAAGGGCCACTGGGAGCTGTGGAGGGTAGAAAAGGGCCATTGGGAGCTATGGAGGGTAGGAAAGGGCCATTGGGAGCTGTGGAGGGTAGGAAAGGGCCATTGGGAGCTGTGGAGGGTAGAAAAGGGCGATTGAGAGATGTGGAGGGTAGGAAAGGGCCATTGGGAACAGTGGAGGGTAGGAAAGGGCCATTGGGAGCTGTGGAGGGTAGGAAAAGGGCATTGGGAGTTGTAGGAAAGGGCCATTGGGAGCTGTGGAAGGCAGGCCATGGTCATTGGAAGCTGTAGAGGGTAGGACAGGGCCATTGGGGGCTGTGGAGGGTAGGAAAGGGCCGTTGGGAGCTGTTGAGGGTAGAAAAGGGCTCATTCCTCCCTATTGCCTTCTGTTTAGGTATATACTCCAAATAATGCCCAATGATCTTTATGGAAGCTGGGGGGTAGAGCATTTTTAGCCAGATTATTGGCTGAGGGGGGTGGTTAGAGCATTGTAATGGCATGAATAGAGGGAGAGAGACTGGGAGCATTAGAGTGTGGGGGGGGGAGTGAGGGAAGGACCATTAGAGCAGAGGAAGGGATGGAGACTGGGAAGGAGCATTAGAGTGGAGGGAGGGAGGGAGACTAGGGCAATATGACGGATTTTGGCCGACGGCCGACTGTTATTTCATCCCTGGGGTTCCTGCGGTCCTGTTCCAGTTTCTTCATTTCATGGTGTCCTGATTACAGCCAGGGTTGCGTTTAGGGGGGGGGGGGGTGGGGGCAGGGAGCATTTGCCCCCCATTTATAGCCTCTTGCTCCTGGCAAATATTTCAGGCTTTACATGTAGTACTGTACACACATTCAAGCGCACAATGCTGCTTTAATTTTGCCCCTCCCCCCATCATCCATTTTCTAAATGCTGCAACCCTAAGAGGGGTTCCTGCCTTTCCTGTTTATTGAGGTGTCCTCATTTCATGATGTCATGATTAGAGGGGTTCCTGCTGTCCTGATCGGAGGGTTCCTGCTGTCCTGTTAATTGAGGTGTCCTCATTTTATGGTGTCCTGATTAGTGGGGTTCCTTGCCGTCCTGTTTATTGAGGTGTCCTCATTTCATAGTGTTGTGATTAGAAGGGTTCTTGCTGTCCTGTTTATTTGACGGCCTGTGCTGCACTACTACTTGATTGCTCTTCATCAGTTACGTATCCATCCATGTGGTCACTATTAGACTCCAGAACGCAACAAGAAGATTGAGTCTCCCATGACTCCATGACTGTGGTGGACCGTATTTGTCTTGACCTAAAATTAATTCCAATTTAGCGTCAACAAAGCTCTGGCAGACAAAGCAAAGGTTTCTTATGAGTCCGGTAAAGCGGGTTTTAAAGCTATGTTTGCCGGGGAGCGGGTTTATCAAGCTATATGCTGGTCCTACCCGCGAAATGCGGGTCACTTGATATGTCTGACTATGGCTTTGATTGAGCATAATAAGCCACTACCAGAGCATAATGATTAGCTTTTCGGAGCATAGGAGCATAGCATAATGACTTGAATTTTGAGCATAATGTGCCAAGCCCTAGTCCCCTGGCTACAGTGTGATCACATGACGCATTCATTTGAATGCACGTTGGTGATTTCGTTCTTGAGCGAGTTACGAAGCCGCTGAAAGCGTGGACAGACCAAAGAAGCAGGTGAGCTATCATTGCTACCTTCTGTTGTTACCAACATGCTGGGCTGTACTTGAACTCATAGGGGAGTGCACAGATAAATGTCTACATGAGCAGATGCCCATGCACGTTTTGCACTAGGTGTAGGTGCATGAACATGGTCAAGGTTTTCAAATTTGTGTTAGATAAACATGCTGGATTGTGTGTACTGTAGTTTGTTCCAAGACCCTTGACTACATGACCCAAGTATCCAGATACATGTACATGTATATATATTTGTGGTAATTAGCTTTTCTGTAGGTGTCTGTGTGTACTATATACATGTACATGTATATAGTTTAGATGCTGTTTCAGGTTCAGATGCTTTGATTTGTATGCAGGATTCAGCCCAGCCAGTTGAGCTGCCTCGGTAGCTTAGTTGGTAAGAGCATCGCCTGGAAAGCTGATGGTCGTGGCGAGAGTTTGAGGCGAGTTTTGCTTTGCCTTGCCTTTCTCAGCATCTCTTGGAGTGATTGTATGTGTGTGTGTGTGTGTGTAATCATGCTGCATAACCTTACGGACATGTACATGTACGTGTCTTGAAGGATACATAGGGTAATATATATATGTACATGTAAACGTGTACTCAATACATTGTATGCTCATGTACATGTATACAAGCCCTAAGACACCACAATATACAAGTATATACCCCCTCTACAAACTTGACACAAATCATCCAGTATATGTGAAGCAGTAAACACTTGCATGTACATGTATACTTGTATGTTTGACCCAATTTCAAGTGTGTGCCATTGTGTACCTTTATTGTGCACACATGCATACAGGCAATTCATAAAAACAGTGTGCCCTGTACCCAGCAGTTCAAGATTCAACATCTGTAGGAAGAGTGCAGTGTTCATCTGTGTCTCTCTGAGACACTCCAATACATTCCCTACCATACCTACCATACCTACCGTACCTAACCTGAGTACCCATTTCAGAATACCCCACTGTCACAAAGTGTGTTCCTTCCTATTTCACCCAGTCCTCAGTCACCCTTTGTACTAAAAATATATTTCAGGAACAGGAGACTAGTCGTACCATTGTCAAATAGGACATAGACAATGTTCTGAAGAACCAGAGAGCAGAGTGAGAGGCTTCTCAACTGCTGAAGAACCCTGTGCTACAGGAGGTTATGAATAATGCAGATATACGCTGTTCATATATATGTGGACATGTTTGTTCAGAAATTTCGTGGGATTTATTTTCATAACCATGCACATTTATACGCAGAATGTACATGTATACATGTATGTGTAGCTGCCTCGGTAGCTCAGTTGGTAAGAGCGTCACCTAGAAAGCAATGGTCGTGGGTTTGAGTCCCACCAGAGATGGAATATACAGGGATGTTCCCTTTAATGCTGTGACATTACTTCAGACAGCCTGCAGAGTTATGCCCGGGCTGTCTGAAGTAGTAGGGCATCGTAGAGTGGGTTTGAGTCCCACCAGAGATTGAATATACAGTGATGTTCCCTTTAATGCTGTGACATTACTCCAACACAGTCTGTATTGCGGAGTTATGCCCAGGCTGTCTGAAGTAGTAGGGCATCGTAAAGTGGTATCACACGCTTACATGTACCTTCCTTTGTACGCTGAGTCCACAACTCAAACGCCACCTAACGTACAACAATGTTTACCTGGACGTCATTCAGTGTCAGCCATGTGCCAAGATATAGCTGTCTCTCCCTTTGTTTTTCTTCAGGCGAGTCAAAGGTCATGCATGAAATTATATTGCAGAGGAGGGAGAGCCTGGGGACGAGGCTATTATATTAGCTTGTATTTTTGTCCGGGTTTTCTTTCTCTCCTTCAATTAATCCCCCCCCCCACACACACTACACATACAGGTTACATCAGTGGTCAGTGAAGGCCTGAGCCATTAAAACTGCCTCGACCAGCTCTATCTTCCTGAGTGGTCAGTGATTAGCAGTGGGTACATATAGTAGTGACCTACATGAGGACTACATGAATGTCCTGCTTGTCCTTTTCGGAATTGTGAGCATCTACATGTAGCTAGCTATAATCCTGTGCCAAAAAATCGAGTAAGCATATATGTTCGTGTAACGCTGGCTAAATTGTGTGGGTGTCAGTCTCACGGATCAGGACGAAACAATCTCAATCGGTAGCTTACAGTTGCGCACAGCTAGTTGTACCATCGTTGCTCCATCTTTGCACCTGAGCAAGCTGTTACAATAATCATGTGTACCTGGGACATTCCATGTTTGCTCATAGTCAGACCCATCCTTCTTCTTTATGTCAGCATAGAAGTTCTGTAAAGTATTGTCTAATTCTGCGTGGGTAATTTCTCCCAGAGAGATGGTAGACCCTCTGACTTTGCCACTTCATGAATATATAAGCCCAGTTGCTAGTGCTCTTCCCTATATTAAAATTTTTCGTTTTGTCTTTCAGGCGCTATAGCTCCAGAGTTCGACTTCTGACATCCTTCATGGTTGAGCATGTGATGCCAATAGGAGGCGGAGCATCAAAGTGACTGTCATCAACTGACTCAACGTTGCTTATAGGAAGTGAAGACGGTTTTTGTTGCACCTCTATACTGAAGTCTTTGCTAGCTAGTGGATCGTTGAACTCTTTGCTATCTAAAAACTCGACAATGGAGTTACTAAAGTAGTCTGTTTCAGAGCTAGTACCCAAACTCTCCGCTATCTTGTATAATGAACACTTCCTTAGTGACGGTTTGAAGTAGTTCTGACCAATCAAGTAAAAATTAAACGTTTTGCACTGTAACGAGTGCAAAATGTTCTGATTGGTCGAACGCAGGCAAATTACGGAATTGCATTTCTTAGGTATAGGAGATTACTGCAGAGACATTAAATACCTGTCTGATTACCATACCTCTATTCCCTATCCTGTAATGATACATTTCCACATGCAAAGATTCAAGATCATTGGTTTTATGGTCATTGAGGTACGCTTCTTCAAAAGAAGAATACAAGGCAAACATGTGAAAAACACTTTTCAGCTATTACACACATTTTACATCACAACACTGGTTATTTTTCACACATTCTTCACAAATCAACTTCAAATTGAAAGTGAAAATGAACAAAATCCTTATAATATGGTTTACAATGGGGATAGACAAAAACTGGATATTTGAAGTGTAATATAGGGATTGCATAAAAATGAAGAGACAAGATTGGGACACAGATATGCTATGTACGCCGGATTTCAAGTCTGTTGTCCTTGCACCATCTGCGCACGCGCATTTTACAAGTTCATGTTATAACCCTGTGACGGGAGGGTAGTCGGACTGTGTCTAAAGTCGACCGTGTTCATGATGGCCCACTTTCAAGCTCCAGTAAGCTACACAGCAAACTATTGTGTAATGTCAACAGTTAAACGGCGGCTAGTAGTGGCAAACCTGACCCAAAGGCTCCCCCTATTGGGAGTCACGTGCCAGCGACACAGCAGATTCTAGGTGGAGCAGTAAGGAGGCAGGTTCTCATCACACTGCTTACATCAACACAGCTTCAAGGAAAGCAGATATCACAAATCAACTAACCTACAACAGGTCAGGCCAACCGAATTATTAACAAGAAAGTATCTAAGAAGGAATCAAAGACATACACACTTCGTGACATTGATACTACCAAAATTAGTACAGTTGACCAGCTTAAATGTGTAATTAAAACACAGCTTCAAGGAGAAAACATGAGCACTTTAATGTTGGTTATTTGCATGGAAGTAATCATGTGACCATTCGAACTGCACATGATGTTTCAGATTTATGGGCTGATGTACTCAAAGCTACCAGCGTGATGTTATGGTGTGATGGGTTAAAGACTGAACTGACAAAACCCTCTACATCACAAACGCAGAAACATGGTGTAGGCTCAGATAATGAGTCAGGCGAAGAAGAGTGTCTGGGAAATGCACCAGAAAGACAGCTGAAAAGGGTAGAGAGGAGAAGGTTGAGGAAATTGTGAGTACTCTGAAACAAAAACATGGAAAGTTGTATATACCCAAATGCAGTATCGGATGTGGGGCGAAATGGTTATTGGTAATCTTCATTCAAGCGTGGAAGAGCCTCCTGGGACCTCTATGTTTATGCGAGCAGGGGGATCAACACCCAAGAGAACGAAATCTGATGAAGGTGTAGGGAAACATTAACCTTTGTTGCTGATCGCATATCAAGTCAGCTTTCGCCAAGTTCAAGTTCAAGCTCAACACCAGGAACACCTTTGCGAACTTCTAGTTCAACAGGGGCAGCAGGAAGTCCTGCTGATAACTGTACCAAGTGTTATAAACAATTAGCAGAATTGAACAATCTCAGGAGCTCAGGTGTGTTAAATGAATATGAATATTACAAGGAGGACTCAATAATGGCCACATTGAAGTGCCTGCAGACCTAACACTTCCTTGAAACTAAATACAGTGCATTGCATCATGGAATGTACTTCTTGTTGTTATACTACTTGTTGTTGTCATATATGCCTGGTGTCACGTACTAAAATTCATTGAACTTGTATGTATCTTCATTGATGTAGGAAATAGAAACAAAAATGAAATTTATGTGTATACAGGACAGTTAAGCTTGTAAAAAAATGAAGTAACCTCAGTGTCTACTGAACTCCTTACAGTCTTCTGGTGATATCATGGCAAAGGCCATGGTAAGCAAATCTCTGGGTGCACTACAAACTTGAAATAGTTGGTCATACTCTTTCATGATTGTCTTTACTTTTCCAAATACAGGTTCTAATGGGTTCAAGTCGGGAGAGTATGGAGGTAAGAATATTAACTTAGATTGTGCATTCTCAATTAGTCTCACAAGTTTCAAATTGCTTGTCTGAAGTGTGTATATCAAATATCAGATAAGCAAAACTAACATACTATGAATCTCATTACATCCTACGCGCGCACACATCTTAAAACACACGGCGCGGATTTCAAAACTACGTAGCTTCCCAGTGCAGCGTAAACAGAGTCATGCCTAAAGCTCTTTGTGATGAACTACAATGGAGAATTGTATGGCAACACCTTTTCCGTGAGGAAAGCGCTAAGCAGGTTGCCCAAAACCTGTACGTAAGTGTAAAAACAGTCAAGCGCATATCTGACCTGTTTATTCGTTCTGGTGGAGTATCTCCTGCAAAGCACAGACATGGACCATGTAGAAAACTAAGTGAGCAGGAGCAATTAACTGTTTTAGACTGTCTGCTTGCCAAGCCTGGGATATACCTTGAAGAGGTTCAACTTGATTTGTTTGAAAGAACAGGTACATGGATTAGTAAATCTACTATATGCCGTGAGGCTAAGAGGATGGGTCTTACAAGGAAAAAAATGAGAAAAATTGCACTTCAGAGAAGTGATATTGCTAGGGCTACTTTTATGGTTCAAGTAGAACATATGGATAGTAGTATGTTTCTATGGGTGGATGAAACTGGATCAGACAGGCGGAATACCCTAAGGAAGTACGCATACAGTCTACGAGGCATCACTCCACTTAACTACTGTCTGTATCAGTCTGGCAGAAGAATTTCTGCAATATCTGCTATGTCAACTAGAGGAATAGAAGATGTTTATCTCACTGAAAGTGGTGTGAATGGCGATACATTCTGTGATTTTGTTGTCAAATGCATACTACCCATTCTGCAGCCTTTCAATGGTTCCAATTCACGATCAATAGTAGTTATGGATAATGCATCAATACATCATGTCAACCAAGTCATGCATTTGATTAATGGAGCTGGAGCTTTATTATGGTTTCTTCCACCCTACAGCCTTGACCTAAACCCTATTGAAGAAGTATTCAGTGAAGTCAAATCATACCTGCAAAATAACAGTATAGTGTACAGGCTAACGGAATATCCTTGGCTAATTTTGCATGCTGCGTTCGCTTCTGTGACTCAAGCTCACTGTTTGAAATACATTGAACATGCAGGATATAAAATAGCATAATGTGACTTACATTGTACATGGATGTGTGTTATGACTAAATGGATGTATGTTTGCAAGTTATATAAAGTGAGTACACATTATTTTGGGTTGAGCAGAATACAGTTGCGCTGTTCCTCATATTGATGAGTTGTTATGGCACCTAGCTCTGCTAGTGAATGTAACTCCTTTATTTGAGCAATGTATGTGGTTTTTAACTCGGCTGCCCGAATAGGAGTTATTACAGAGCTAGAGCTATGGTTGTGCTGTGGTGGGGTAGAAGGACGGGCTGTGTTATCACTAGAATGTGGCAAGTGATGTTGCCAACGTTGAAACAGCTGTTGTTAGTACATCAGATGTGTCTGACTTTTTCGCTCATGTGTACGGCCTTGTATGTTGTTAAAAAAGGAACCTTGGGGAGGCTCATCCAAGCTAGAATGTTGATTAACATCAATTGCTTCAGCCCATAACCGGTACTGTGGCCCAGTGTATTTTCCTCCATGTTTGTTCTTAAGTTTATCAAAGATCTGTTGTACACGTGCCATCTTATCTTCATGAGAGCTTTTCCGTTTTTTAGCACTACTAGCACATGCTTCTCCAGTAGCCTCAGAGTGTTGTAATTCATTATCACTACCCATCTTTCTCTTCTCTGATGCACGAGGTTTCATACTACATTCACACCACATAGTGATTGTACTCCCTTTACGCAATTTCTCAAGTGTTTTGAGGTAATCATCATTAGTTCGCATCCACACACGTTTGTTACCTTTAAAATAACCTATATCTAGGTGGTCAGCTTCACCACACATTTCCTCACCGAATTCACTTATTAAAAACTGCTTGAACAAGAAATTACTCGAAATATTGCACACCTTAACGTTTCTGATAACGTAATTTTTCCCACAGCCTTTGTCAAACACTTTTACAGTTACCTCTTTCAGTAGTTGGCACTGAGCAACACTCTGCTAAACCTGTTGACAATGCTGCCTGCATTGTTAGGCTGCTGTTTTCGTTGTGACCAGGCTGCGCTGCTGGTAATAGAACTGTTCTAGGCATCTTGGCCCCACTCCCACATCCAGCTGCAGCATAGTTATCTCGGCCCCACTCCCACATCCAGCCGAACGCGTACATAGCACGTGCACTACTAGTTGGGCGCGCGCGCAAATCACAGCAGTCTGTAATGAGATTCATAGAAGCTTATCTGATATTTGATTGCATGCTTGGGACAAGCAACTTGAAACTTCCTGTAGCATCAACGTGATGGATAGATGCATTGTCCATTATTACAATGGAGCAAGGATTCACTCCATTGTATGGCAGCAACACAGGGAGATAATCCCTAATGAAATGTGAAAATCTATCACCATTGATGTTGCCCTCTGCTAGATAGAGTTCGTGTATCCCAGCAACTGACATAACCGGTATGGCTGAATAACGGGTTCCTCTTACCAAGAATCTATGCTCCACCGGTGGAATGCCCTTCACACTGTAACCATACTTATGCATACTGTTTTCTCTTATCGCAACTGCTTTCATCTGTACACACAAACATCGACGGATCGTACGTAGATACTTCAGCCATAAACTTGGCTCGCATAGCGTCAGATCGTTGAATGGCTACATGATGAATAACTTGTCTTGAGCATCCCATAAACTTGAGTGTTCGACAGATTGATGACTTGCTGACGCTAACTCCCAGGGCACCCTGCAGTTTCTTCTTGATTTCGTACAGGTAGATTCCAGGTCTATCGAGAATGAATTGTAGTAACAGAAGCTGTTCATGATCCTCTAATAGCCTGGTAGGTCCGTTTCTGCGAGGTGAAGGCTGAACATCACCAGTGCACTCAAAAAGCCTCAGGTACCGTCTGACATTTTTCTCTGATAGACCCAGTAGTGAGCTAATCTCAATGGGGCTTATCTTATGAACCATTTTCATCCACACAACATGCCACCGTAAGTCTAAGGAGAACGGGACCGGCATCACTGCAAAATTCAAAGTCTCTCAATGCGCATGCGCAGCGACGGAGGGAAAACGAACGACAACAGACCTGAAATCCGGTGTACATCAACATACCTTTTAGTACATTAACGTATCTGTGTCTCAGTCTTGTCTCTTTTCATTTTACAAGTAAATAAAAAATTTAGGAAATTTGAAAGGAAATATAGGGATTGCAACGGAGACAAGATTGGGACACAAACATGTTATGAAGTATCAACGTAACATTATGGGTACATATATCATAATATGTATGTCCCAATCTTGTCTCCGTTCCTTTTTATGCTTTCCCTTCAAATTTCGTAAATGTTTTATTTACTTGTCTCCTGTCACTTTCTGGATCTCAGGTACATGCATTTTGTTATTTTGCAGTTTACTTGGTAGCAAACGCATTAGCTACTTGTAGCCTGAGACTATCTAACATTTTTATCGCAACATCGATTGTTTGTGTATTATATTGTACCAATTTTACATTTAGTGGAGTTTTGTTAATGAAATATAGCAAAGTAGTGCCTGGGGCTACTATTTACAAGATTATTTTATCTCAACCTTAATTATTGGCTTTAATGCCACACCATTTCCACATTTTGTGCTACTTTTGTTAGCGAGATATGGATAACTATTGCCTGAGGCTATTTGTTGTTATATTACATTGTTTACAGGGATTTTATCACAGTGTTGATCTTTGGGGTATTAAGCTTTACCATCATACCAATATCCACATTTACTGGAGCTTTTGTTAGTGAAATACAGTAATGCTTGCCTTAGGCTATTTGTATTACAAGATTTACATTGTTTACAGAGATCTTATCACAATGTTGATCATTTTATTATCATACCATTTAGTGGAGCTTTTGTTAGTGAGATATAGAAATGCTTGACTCAGGCTATTTGTTGTTGTACTACAAGATTTACATTGTTTACAAAGATCATATCACAATGTTCATGATTGGTGTATTACACTTTACCATCACACCAATTTCCACATTTAGTAGAGCTTCTGTTAATAAGATACGGTAATGCTAGGCTGAGGCTATTTTTACAAGAATTTTATCACAATGTTGATCTTTGGGGTATTAAGCTTTACCATCATACCAATTTCCACATTTACAGGAACTTTTGTTAGTGAAATTCACTAACGCTTGCCTGAGGGTATTTGTTGTTACATTACATTGTTTACAGAGTTATTGTATCTCACTAACAAAAGCTCCGAAATTGGCATGATAGTAAAGTGTAATGCACCAATTACCAACCTTGTGATAAAATCTCTGTAAACAATGTAAATCTTGTAATACAACAACAAATAGCCTCAAGCAAGCATTACTGTATCTTACTTGCTAAAGCTCCAGTAAATGTGGAAATCTTGGTGTGATGTTAAAGTTTAATACCCAAAAATCAACACTGCGATAAAATCCCTGTAAACCATGTAAATCTTGTAAAAAATAGCCTCAGGCAAGTATTACCGTATCTTACTAGCAGAAGCTCTTAAATTGGCATGATGGTAAAGTGTAATACACCAATGATCAACGTTGTGATAGTCTATCCTTGCCTGAGGCTATTTGACAAGATTTACATTGTTTACAGAGATTTTATCAAAACGTTGATCATTGGTTTCTTCACCATCATGCCAATTTCCACATTTAGTGGAGCTTGATATAATAATCCTGCCTGAGGCTATTTGTTTTTATATTCCAAGATTTACATTGTTTACAGAGGTTTTATCACAACATTGATAATTGGTGTATTACACTTACCATCGGTGCCAATTTCGTGGAGCTTTCGTTAGTGAGATACAATAATCCTTGCCTGAGGCTATTTCTACAAGATTTACATTGTTTACTTATCACAACGTTGATCATTTAGGTATTAAACTCTACTATCATACAAAATGTCATAATTAGCAGGGCTTTCATTGGTCCCCATTAATAAATTATTTTAGAAGTACATTGTTTACAACATGATGATGCATTACTCAAAGTGGAACTACATCACTGAACCAAGTTTCATGTTTAGATGTGTTACCATTAGTGAGTTACGCCTGTTAAAGCGGAAGAAAAAGAAGCGGATGATGGAGAATTTACAAAATACACTTTTGTTAATTTAACCCCGTTTATCATCAATCAAATTATAATCAGTTACTTTCTGGGTATAGTTACACATTAACCGAAGTCCAGTAGGTAGCAAACCGAAACTGAAAATGATGAAAAACCTTATATTATATGGTTTTCAATGGGGATAGCAATCCCTATATACATCGGATATTACACTTCAAATTTCTACTATTGTAAGCAATAATTCTACCTCTCAAACGCACATATCTGCTGTGAAAATACCTCAACACTGTATCTAAAGGACTGTTAGAAATAACTGTTTAGTAAACATCAACATCAATCGACCACACCCCTATGAACAAGTCATGTGATCAACATGGCCACGGAATGCAATTACTAAATAATAGTTAGACGCCAATCTGGGAAACTATGCGATTTAGAAAGCCAAGGGCCCTGGGGCTGTAGCATTCTGAGTGCAGTGAGGACGCTACTACGGGTCCGAGGCTTTCTAAATTGCGTGGTTTCCCTGACGACGGTGTCAAGAGCGTGCTAACTCCAAGACAACGATAGTTTGAATGCTGTGTAGACTTATCCGCCATCGCAGCAAACCAAGGTTTGGTATCCGTCTACCCATAGATACTATACCTTACGGAACAGGATTGGAAGCACCACAAATTTCACACATTGCACGCAACAGTCCTCGTTGTCCCGGAAGTTCATATAAATCCACACCCAACTGTTTTAGGACCAGCATTTTGTCGTCAGCTGAGCACCTGTTTGCCAACAACAGTGCTGAAAACATGCTGAGAAGAGCCATTGAACTCGTAGTAACCGATGATAGTTTTCGTATGGCTGTTGAGCCAGCTGCAACGGCACTGAAAACCGAATGAATGGAAGAAGTTGTGCGGGAGCACTTACATGCAAACAAGGTCCACAGCATGACGGAAGGCTACAAAACAGCTGTAGTCAGTGCTGTAAAATAAAACAAGAAGTGCTGGTGCATGCTAACTGCTGAAAGTAAGATGCCACAGTAGCTTTTGACATGCTGATTGATGTCTTCAACGTTCAAAGGCTCTACGTAAAGAAGTACATTAGCTAACATTGCTGTCTTGTGACTTTTAACTTCAATGTAACTATACAAGCGAGACAAAAAAGGTGGTCTTCAACGTTCAAAGGCTCTACGCAAAGAAATACATTAGCTAACATTGCTGTCTTGTGACTTTTAACTTCAATGTATGTTATTGCAGACCATTCACATAATTATTGCATGTCATTTTACATATAATTATACATAACTTTTTAAAAACTTGAAAACAAGAGCACATTAGGAGTGCGACTTTCTGCGTTTGAGTGGCATAAGCTCTGATGGATCCACATCAGTATTCCCCCTGCAGTTAGCTACCCTTCACATTCAGGGAAGATGCCTGGACATACACTAAAGATTGTACATTCCTCAGATGCCATGAACTGCGATGTATCTGTAATAACGGGGGCTTACAGGTACACAAAAAGATCTCCTTCCTTCTCTTCGCACAACAGTTAAAAAAGAAGGCACACAGAGAGCAGTAGCTTTAAAAACAACATAATAAAGACATACAGCAAACGTTATACATTCCTCAGATGACATGAACTACGATGCATCTAGTAATAGCGAGGGGTTACAGGTACACAAAAAGATCTTCCTTCCCTTCGCACAACAGTTGAAAATAAGGCGCTACTCCTGGCGCTACCGTTAGTTAATTTGTGTTATCAGTACTTTTCTTACTTGTGAGTTACTGCTGTATATGCTAGCGTTCTAACGTAGTTGTAGGTCAGCCAATATTAGTGCGCATGCACTAAAACACGCCCCGCGAACTCCGAACTACGTATTGAGTAGTACGTGTAAGCGGGAGATAAAGTTTGATAAATTGTCACGAGGATCATAGCAGCTGCGGTGATAGCCTTTCTACCAAACTTAAAGGTCGTTGAGCTCTGTCAAACCAAAACTGGTTTGTCCGAGTCTTTGTGTTCACTCATTCAGTAAGCAAAACTCATCATTGGCTGAAGAATCATGTACATGAATATCAGGTGACAGGTGCACATGGAGCTTCAGATTAACTGTGGCTTTGAACGTGTTGCAATCCGAACATACTCCACTGTAAAAAGAGGAAAGAGATGGAGCAATACAGATAAAATGGAGCGTGCAAAAAGGCTTCAGCCTCTCTTCACCTGGATATGGGATTGACACATCTATGTTTGTACCTGAAAGGGAAGAGATAGTAAATTTGACAGACTGTGCACAAGGTCTGTTTAATAAATGAAAAGAACCAAGTACTTAAATGTCAGAAAATTGGATTAAGTTTCCCAAAACCAAACACGAAAACCACACTCTCGCAAAGTGTAAAGAATGTGCACTAGTATATAGGGAAGCACAATGGAGTTATCCTGGTAACCAGGGAAAACATTAGCACAAGTGGCTTGTGTTTTGACAATCATTTGAAAGCCCCCATGTGCGAGAGTTTCAAAAGCCAAAAAGCATTCACCAAAATTTGAAAACGTGCAATGGGACAAAGAAAATTTGTTAGTGCAGTTGAAGAACTGGCCCCAAGGGCAGATCATTAACATACCTGGTAGAAATAATGATCAGGTAGTGACGCAGTGAATAGATGTTTTCATCACCCTTCCACCACTTGTCTGGAGCTCGCAAACTTAGAATGCCAGAAGCTGTGGAAGGGGATCGGAAGAGAATGATCAAGTTAGGTGAGCTAACGCTGGGAGAGCCATGCTATCCACAAACACTGTAATAAAGGGAGGGGAACTCCAATACAGTGAAACAGTATGGCTGGAAAATCCCATGCATTGAGGTACGGAGGAAGCTGCTTAAGAAATACGAGTGTCTAATGCACTTATACAGTGATGAGGAAATAGCATCACGAAGAGTCACCTTCTCGAACTATATAAACAACATCACATACAGCTTCCCAGCAATCTCTCTGAAGAAACACTACAAAGCACACTAAAGCAGAACACGAAGCATTGCTCTATGGCATGATCACTCCACAATTCTGGGCAGCGGGTATATACTTCAAACAGCAAAGGTTTTATACGATCCAGCTGTATTCAACAGTAGCAGCAATCATGCATTATCAATCACAAATATACAGACTTATGTTGAAGAGCTGGAAATATACATGATAGCAATGTCATCCTCTTCCATTAACGATCAAGCTGCACTAACTTCTGATCATGTAAGCTGTGTCCAAGATATGAGCCAAAAGCTGCTTACTGAACTAGTCACAGATCAATGTTTTTCTATGGGTATAAACCAGCAGCCCAATTTGATAGAGGAACCCAAATAGGGGGGCAATACCCATGTATAGCATGTGGTGCACACATTGCACCATTTGATGATTTTTCACACCAGGCCACCTGCAAATGGAGATCATTAGAGAAACTACAGACTTTAGTAACTAAAGGTAGGCAGCGTCTAAGAACTGTACAATATTGTACATGTATTACATGTATCAATGTTCATGTTCATGTTTTTATTGTCTATGCATGTGACGGACCTCGCATTAAACCCAACAAATTATTAAGTACAATACAGAGGTACAAGGAACGCATCAACTGACAGACTGACTGACTACAAGCATACACTGAGTATATATCTACTGACACGTGATGTAGAATGTTCTAGAAGAAACAATACAAGCATACACTGACATATACCTACTGAACGCGTGACTTACAAAACATTACATAACAATGACCTATGCATACGCATGACATTACAGAACATTGCATAACCTTACGTAACAGTATACTACTACTACTGTCTGACCTTACATCCCTCCCCCCTTCTCCGGCATCGAACTTGTTCGATGCTGTCACCACATTCTTGAAAGTGCGTCCGCGTTGCCGTTCTTACGGCCAGTGCGATATTTCACAGTATATGAATATCCTTGTAGAAACAAACTCCAACGGGTGAGCCGCGCATTATTGTCCCTTATGCGGTTCAACCATTCAAGGGATCGATGGTCCGTCTGAATTGTGAACGTACGACCCATCAGGTATGGGTGAAATGCCTGAATACTGAGCTTGATTGCTAGGCATTCTTTCTCAATAGTTGAATACCGTTCTTCCCTGGGAAGAAGTTTCCGGCTGTAGTATGCAACCGGCTGGTCCTGACCATCATTGCCCACTTGGCTCAGCACCGCCCCCACCCCTCTGTCAGATGCATCAGTCTGCAGAATAAATGGTTTATCAAACTCAGGACTCTTAAGAACAGGGGTTGTGCACAAGGCTGTCTTTAATTGTTCAAATGCCTGTGCACACTCTGGTGTCCAGACCACCTTGTTGGGCTGTGACTTGCGTGTCAGGTCTGTCAAGGGCAGTGCCAGTGCCGCGTAGTGGGGAATGAACCTCCGATAGTATCCAGCAATTCCAAGAAAGGAACGAACTTGGGTCTTCGTTCTGGGAGTATCAAAGTCTCTGACTGCCTGTACTTTGGCCTCCTCTGGGGATACTCTCCCACTCCCCACAACGTGACCAAGGTATACACACTCTGGCATAGCAAACTGACATTTCTTTCTCTTTACCGTTAATCCCGCCTCCTGAATCCTTTTCAAAACTGCTCCCAAGTGAGACATGTGGTCCTTCCAGTTCGAACTAAATACAATCACATCGTCTATGTATGCACTCGCAAAGTCTGACATGCCATTCAACAACTTCACCATCCGTTGAAATGTGGCCAGTGCCCCTTTGAGTCCGAAGGGTATTCGTTTGAACTGAAACAGTCCATAGGGAGTAGTGAACGCTGTCTTTTCCCTATCACTTTCTGCAACTGATACTTGCCAGTATCCTTTTGTAAGGTCCAACGTACTGACATACGTCGCACTACCAACTCTGTCTATCAACTCATCCACACGGGGCATGGGATATGCGTCCGATTTCGACAATGCGTTAAGTCGCCTGTAATCCACACAAAGGCGGAGAGTTTGGTCTTTCTTCTGCACTGTAACCAATGGTGCTGCCCAATCGCTGTTGGAGTGCTCGATCACACCATGCTCTAGCATCTCCTTCAACTCTCGATGTACAGTTTCCCGAAATGCATGCGGAATACGGTAGGGCGATAGCCTGACGGGAGTTGCGTCTCCAGTTGAGATCCTGTGTTCCGCTATACTGGTGTGTCCTGGGAGAGTCTGAAAAAGTGGCTCAAACTTAGCAAGCAGACTACCCAACTCCTGACACTGTGCTGGGGTCAGCTGACTTCCGACACTCGCTCTCCCTCCCTCTGCATCGTTCCACGATGGAATGTCATCTACTTCCTTATCCGTTGGAACACATGTGGTCATGAATCCTGCAGCAGCAGGGGTGTGCCATTTTCTCAACATGTTCACGTGGAAGACAGTTTGCTTCTTCCTGCGATCTGGCATCCGGATGCGGTAGTTCACTTTCCCCACTCGCTCCACAACTGTGTAGGGACCCTGCCACTGGGCCGTCAGCTTGGAAGTGGAAGTCGGCAGTAACACCAACACCTGATCTCCCGGTTGAAACGACCTCTCCCGCGCGTTCTTATCGTACCATGATTTCTGCCGGGTCTGCGCTGATTGCATATTCTTGTGTATGTGCTCTGACATCTCTTCGAGTCTCTCTCTCATCAGTGTGATATATGCAATCACATTCAGGTCACTTCTTCTCTCAGCCTCCCACGACTCCTTCAGGACATCAAGGGGTCCTCTGACGTCTCTCCCATATAGCAGCTTGAATGGGGAGAAACCTGTAGACTCTTGCGGAACCTCTCTGTATGCGAACAACAGGGGTGGAATCAGTTTGTCCCAATCCTTGCCATTGTCCGTGGCGACCTTGCGGAGCATACTCTTGAGTGTCTGATTAAACCGTTCCACCAACCCGTCGGTCTGGGGGTGGTACGGACTGGTTCGGATAGCATTGATGTGGAGGAGGCGATACAGTTCCTTCAATAACTGAGACTGGAAGTTGGATCCCTGATCTGTCAGAATCTCTTGGGGAATACCTACTCGCGAGAAGATCTTAACCAGTTCAAGTGCTATGGTCTCGGCATCTATGGCACGGAGTGGGATCGCCTCTGGGTACCGGGTACTGTAGTCACACAACACTAGGACATAACGATTCCCCGAACAACTTCTGGGCAGAGGTCCCACAATGTCCATGGCAACTCTAGAGAAGGGCTCGTCAATCACGGGTAGAGGGATCAACGGTGCTCTGGGAACCTTGCGCCGTTGGAACTTCTGACATGTCCCACAGCTGCGGCAGAAGTCTGCCACGTCCTTGTGCATGGTTGGCCAGTAAAACCGTCGGGAAACCCGGGCCAGTGTCTTCTTCTTGCCCAGATGTCCAGCCAATGGCACAGTGTGCGCAAGCTCCAGCACCCTCCTGCGACAGTCTTTAGGCAGAACAAGCTGTGCTACTCCACTCTCCTCTAGCTTGCTTGCCCCTCGTGGTTTGCCCTGTCTGTACAGCAGGCCTCCCTCCCAGAAAACTCGTGGCGCTGAGGGCTCTGAGGCATCACTCACCATGTTTCGGACCACCTCTAGTGAGTCATCACTCTCCTGCATCTGCTGCAGATCTCTCCTCAGCACTTCTGGAGGAAAGTTGGGGACTCCTGTCTGCTTCTTATCCTTGGCTCTCACCAAGCCATGTCTGTGTCGAACTTCCCTCTTCTCCCGTCGAGACTGTCGGGGTTTGTCTCGTGGCTGCTCGAACATGTCGTCTGTCCACTCTCTCCCGAGCAGAGGGTCCTCTGGCAAGAAGGCCATGTGGGATGGAGGAGAGGCTGTCGGCACATCCAGAAGTGGGTTTGGGTGGACCCCATCCTGTTCCTCCTTGCGTTGCTGGCTGGCTTCGGCATTAGCTAGTTCCTTGGCCTTTGCTCTGGTGACAACAAGGGCATCTGACCTACTATCGGTTGGGGCATCTGGATGAAGGAATCCCACTAGTCCCGGGATATCAGTTCCTAATAATGCTGACACTGGGAGTCTCTCTGACACTGCTGGTGTTACTGTAACAGCTACACCATCTATGTCCAGTTCTACATCAGCAAGCGGATACTTCACAATATCTCCATGAGCACAACGCACCATGATGTCCTCCCCTGCCTTCATCTTGTTGTCTGGCACCAAGTTCTGCCGCACCATGGTTCGAGAGCAGCCAGTGTCAATCACCATGTCATGAACTTCAGTCCCTTCCACCATGCCCCTTCTCTTCATCGATCGATCTTCCAACAAACAATTGGTCTCCATTATACCCGCCCTTCTAACACCACCAGCATCCCTAGCCACCTCACACCCCGTGGAATACCCCTGACCCGCTTCACCCATACCACCGTCTCCCTGCACCACCTCACACCCTGACCCGACCACATCCCTGTCACCTCCACCCAGCTCACCTACCACCACACCCTGGTCCCCGCCAACTTGTCTTCCCGTGCTACTCACATCTTCACAGTAGTTAGCACCAGGACAATGTATGGCAATGTGGCCTCTCTGGTGGCAGTTGTAGCATCTCCTCTCAGTCCTATCTCTGGGTGACTTCTCCTTCGGTTTCTCCTTGGGTTCGGGTTCGTTGGGCTGTCCGCGATCCTTCTTGGTGCAGTTACGGGCCAAGTGTCCTTCTGCGTGGACAGTGTCACAATCTGCTGTCCACTTCTTGGCTAAGTCCTCCAGCCTGGTAGCGAGCTCAGTGTATGCCTCACCCTCCTTCAGCCTAGCCGTCCGGAAACGCTGTCTGTAAGTCTCTTCATTAATGTCATATCTGCGGAATATAGCCTTCTTCACCTTCTGATAGGCACCTGCATCAGCACTACTCATCGCAGCGTAGGCCTGCTGAGCGCGTCCGGTTAGCTGAGGGGCCAACTTGATCGCCCATCTCGAATCGTCCACTCCATACACAGTCATCATTCGCTCAAAGGTGGTAAGATACGCCTCTATGTCATCCCCTTCCGCGAACTTCGACAACACGAGCTTGTCTCGACTCTCACTAGATCCGGTGCTGCGCTCACCATCTCGCCGTGTCGTACCCTCCACCAGGCGTCTCATCATGTCTAACTGCTCTTCCATGCGCTTCGTAAGGCGTGTCTGCTCTTCGTCGCGTCTGGCTCTCTCCTCCGCCAGTTCGTCGTCTCTCTTCCTCCGATCCTCCAACAAAATCCTTACCACGTCAGGAACACCCGCGATCCCGGTCCTCTCCTCGGCGTCCGCTTCTGACGGCGAACTCATCGTCGTCCCGGACTCTGATGCGTCCCTGTAGGAAGTACCGGCTCTCGTGGTCATCCACCACCTAGCTCAGGGTCTCGCCGCTTGACATTCGACGACCGATCCCGACGCTGCCACCAACTGTGACGGACCTCGCATTAAACCCAACAAATTATTAAGTACAATACAGAGGTACAAGGAACGCATCAACTGACAGACTGACTGACTACAAGCATACACTGAGTATATATCTACTGACACGTGATGTAGAATGTTCTAGAAGAAACAATACAAGCATACACTGACATATACCTACTGAACGCGTGACTTACAAAACATTACATAACAATGACCTATGCATACGCATGACATTACAGAACCTTGCATAACCTTACATAACAGTATACTACTACTACTGTCTGACCTTACAATGCATATGTGGTATACACAACGTCATGTATTTCATACATGTAAAAATTAATCCTACAGGTCCAGCTGGAAAAACAGCAGGGAGTGCAAAACCATTTGAGAGGTTAAGCAATCATCAGCTGCAAGAAGAGTTACGTTCAAGGAAAGGATATAACTTTGGAAGCACTAAACCCCAGTTAAAGCCACACTACGTGGAGCATGTGTGCCCTCCCTTCTATTAAATCCCACCCAGAGTCTATCAGAAATGAATCTGACACCGTTCTAGACTGTGAACCACGATTTGAAAGGACACATGTGACCATGCATGCATAATTTGTGTGGTTGCATGTCTTTGTGTATGTGTTTTTTGTGTGGTATATATATCTACATGTACATGTACTTGGTGAGTTTGGTTGGGTGTCTTTCTTTTCTTTCTTGTTTCTCTGTTAATAGCTAGGGTGCTATATACATGTTTTTCCATGGACGAAGATCGTCAGGACATGCAGGGCTTAACCTCAACGGATTGTAACAGCAAGGCCACTCTATACATGTATGTATACATGTACACAAATATATACTGCATGTACATGTATGTACACTACTTCTACAGGCATTGCTGTGTGTGCATGTGTGAATGCCATATGTTGCAAATAATTCCTTGTTGTTCAAAGGTCAAATGAATGAACTAAAATGCAAACCCTTGGCGAAACTACTGCGTATGATGTTTACCTTGTAACCCCACATTTTGTCTATATGAAAGTATATGGGAAATAGCTGCGAATATACTTGGCCCAACTACAGAGAAGGCTTGAGAAGCTTGCTGTACTACATTAGTTCATATCGCAGGTAACGCTTGGAGTACTCTGTTAGGCTTTTGAAAAATCTGTGCTGTGAAAAGAAGAAACTTCTGGATCGCCCCGGCGTTTGCAACACATGGCATCACAGCCATGCCTCCCTGTAAAAATGGTGTACTGCATATGATTAGAGTTCAGCCATGAATATGATTACTGTAAACCACAACTGTTGAAGTGTGGTAGTCCTATATAAATTCAGGTTCCAGTGCTAGTGCACTATATCGGGTATTGGAATGAGAACCATAGGAATTTTTTGGAAGGCCATAAGGCCTAATTGTAAAATCAAGGCACTGAAAGTGCGCACCAGAGAAAAAGAGTGTGTGTGTGTGTGTGTGCGCGTGTGTGCGTGGGTGTGCGTGGGTGCGCGCGCGCGTGTGTGTGTTTATATGTGGGTGCACGTCAATAATTGAAGCCCCACCTCATGTTATGTTGGTGGAAAGTAGTATAGGTATCTACAGAGAAGGCTGGAAAAGCTTGGTACTTTCGGACTTTTTGGCAAACAACAAATGCTATGAACCAGGCACTCTCTCCGTAGCTCTACCACTATTGATAGCACCTGGGTATGAGGCTACATGTACATGTGTGTAACTCCGATTGAGTCCCATTTCTGTTGTACATGTACATTGCACCTCATGATGTGCTGACTGGCTAACCTAAATACTGTAAATGTCACATGCATTTTCTTGTTCTCTCTACTTTCATATCAGGATAGGAAGAGAACTACTGACACAGGTCTGTGCTTCACTGTCACTTACTAAAGAGTGCCACTGGTGAGCTCCCTTCACTAGCTTAGCATTCATTTTGCTTAACTGATACATATATATATATATATCTGTTCCCCTCCATCCCTCTCCTCAGCTACTACCACAATCACAGCTACTGACATATATACATTGCTCCCCTTCCACCCACCCACCCCAAGCACCAATTCCTTCCCTCTCTCAATCCCTTTCCAGCTGGAAAGGGATTGAGAGAGGGGGATTGAGAGAGGGAAGGAATTGGTGCTTGGGGTGGGTGGGTGGAAGGGGAGCAATGTATATATGTCAGTAGCTGTGATTGTGGTAGTAGCTGAGGAGAGGGATGGAGGGGAACAGTGTGTAACTCACCCAAGGCAGTTACTTTCAAAGAAAAAAACTGCCTCAGGCGGGACTTGAACCCGCGACATACTGAGCTACCGAGGCAGCTCAGCTGGTTGGGGCCGAATCACACATACAAAGCAACACAACTCAATGCAAAGTGTCTCAACCTGAAGAACAGGCTAACTCATGCAAACCTAGTATAGAGAAGAAGACTGGGAAAAAGACGCCAAACTTCAAACTAAGTATACATGAAACAATCAAACCACGAAACTCACAAAGCAGTACAATACAACACAATGCAAGTCACCAAAGGCAGTTATTTTCAAAGAAAAAAATTCCTCAGGCAGGACTCGAACCCATGACATACTGCATACTAGGCAGATGCTCTACCAGCTGAGCTACTGAGCATATCTACATGTACATGTAGATACGCTCATCTGTACATTGTCAAAGTGCAGCATGCATGCAGACAAAGGGAGGGGATGATAGCATGCAACAATGCGTAACCCCATATCCCTACATCTGTAGGTTACGCATGTTATGATTGTTGCATGCTACCATCCCCTGCCTTTGTCTGCATGCATGCTGCACTTTGACCTTGTTTCTATACTTTTTGGCACTTCAATCCCTACATCCTTCAACATTTTATGAAAATGTTTTACACTTTATATATATATATATATGGTTACCCTCATTTCAGGGTGTCCTGTTTCAGTCTCATCACTCTGTTTCAGACTGATGCACATGGAGTGATATAGTCCAGTACCGGTCAATGGTGAGTGATCCTGGAGCTTTCCTAGAATGTACACCATATAGTACCTCTGCACCTTTCCTTCCATACTGTAATTGCATTTCAGAGTGTCCTGTTTAAAGGGGTTCCTGCTGTACACCATATAGTTTAAAGAGCTCAAATTTTTGGAAGGCTGCGAGGCCTATTAGTAATTTTTAAACCCTCTCATGCAACAATAATAACATGTGTAACCCCATAATAAAAGAGATGTAGGGTGGGTTGACGCATGTCATTTTTCTCATCCCGTTTTGCTGCATACCTGTCTTGCTGCATGCACTGCACATGGGAATAAGAAGCCTTTTGATACAAAATCAAGGTATATATGTACTAGGTCATTTGAAGAAGGAGGAGATGGAGAGATCGGGGTTTTAGCAATTTCATGTATGTCATTGTAGCTACCACCTTTGAGAGTGTTATCGTGTATAGAAACACTTGCAGGCCACATTATGTGTCTAAAATGGCTTATAGCTACCGCATTTGAGAATTCTGAACTATTACATTTGTTAAGGCTTAATGGCCGTGTCGATGCCATCCCTACATAGAGTCTCCCTAAAACCGCCTTTAGCCTCTTTTAGTGGACGCCTATCGTATAGCAGACAACTACTATGTACCAAGTGTTTCCCCCTTTATACTGTACTTGAGATTCCTCTGAATAGCGGACACTCTGTCTTCCACTGGTTCTATTATAGCAATATGAAAAAAATAGCAGATACTCTAATTAGTGCTCATCTAAAAGCTCCACCCCCTCTTATATACTTGCATGTGCATGCCGGTGTAGATCTGTACACCGTCCCTCTGTCTAACTCTTGATCGCTAGATATTTATAGGGTTGGCCCATATTACTTGAACAGTGTTGCTTCTGACTATTTTCTAGTCTAAGGCAGAGTGGTTTCATGTCATAATCATTGAGATATATTAATATTGCAATGCATGGCTGTTTATAAAACATCTCCCAATAAAGAACAACCTCCAAATAAGGGTCGAAGCCCTCTGTACGAAGGTGTCCCTCATTAACTCATTGCGCGCTGAAATCTAATTTAGCGTATCGCACGTGCGCGCGGAATAATTTCTCTACGTGTATTGCGCAAGTAACTGCCGTGCTTTAGTCGGCCTCTAAGGCTGTATAGAGGACTGCTAAGCAGTTCATTACTAAAAGAAGATGTATCTCAAGCGTATAAGGACTGGATTGCGTGTTTCTAACCATGCTGTGTGCGGATGCGTGAAGATACGCGTGTGACTACGTGTGACTACGTGCAGCTGCTCTCTCCAAAGCAATGGCGGTGTGGATATCGGACCAGGAATATTCAGATAAGTTTAGCTAGACCTACATTTGTGTATCTATATGAGAATGGGGTAGAGAATGCTGTTTATCGTACATGATGATACGTACAGCCTGCTTCCATGATACAATGTTTGGTTACATTACATAGTTGTTGAGGGTGTGGTAGCGCTCGAAGCATGTGCCTGGACAAAGACTGGGGTTGTCTGGACATGTTTTACAAAAGTACACTGATCTGTGCCGTTCTCCACTGCGAGAGGTACCACACACAACACATCTTCTTTGTTGCCTCTTGTCCAGGAGGTGAAGCTTTCCATCAAGCCGTTCAGGGTCACTTGAGTCAGGATGTGACCTCTTCCTTGGACGGCCAACTCGACGACGAGGGGGAGCTGTAGAGAGATACAGTGTGGCAAGCGATTCCACAATCAAACGCCGGAATCTGAGATGAGGTATAGGTGCGTCTTTTGTCTCCCTGTATAGTGCATAACTATTGGTTATGCACAAATCCATTAGCCAAAAAAACACCTTGCGCCACCACTTCAATGTTTTCCGAATGAACGGGTAAGAGATGGTGTACTGGTCAGCAATGTCTACACCGTTCATGTTCTTGTTGTACTCGTGTACAGCAGATGGCTTAGTTGTGTTGGCTACCTCCACCATTCTTGCAGAACACTCGGTGCTAACCACGATTACGGGTGTCTTCCTCTTCTTTGCCCTCCACGAAAGAACCATCAGATACTGACTGCTGCGAAATGTCATCACTTGCCCTACTGTTGGAGTGTGACCGGCTCGAAGTGGGTCAGGAAGATCTTCCCTGTCTCTAACAGCTGTGCCAGTGAAAGCAGTTCTGTTAGCGTGAAGGGCTTGTGCTAGAGGTATACTCGTATAATACCGGTCAGTGAATACGTGGTATCCCTTGTGAAGGTAAGGCTCCAGTAAATGTAGTACTACACGAGCTGGCTGTGGAAGAGTGGAATGGATAGGGTCGGTGACATCTAAGGTTTTGGCACCAGTGTAGAGCAGTATATTCAAAACATATCCATTACTGGTGTCAGCCAGGGTGAATGATTTGATACCCCACTTTACTGGTTTCTTGGGCATATACTGCTTACCGGCAAACCTTCCCCGAAATCGCAACATGGTTTCATCCACAGCTAGATTGCGCTTCGGAGTGTAGCTAGCACGAAACTTGCTGAGGAGCATTTGTAGTAGCATTCCAACCTTGTCAATGCGTTTTGGAGGATGGGATGTACTATGGCTAACATGCAGCATCCAGAATATCAGCTCAAACCTATCCCTAGGCATGACTCGAGAGAAGAAGGGAATCTCAGTAATCCATGTCGTCTTCCAGTAGTCCTCTATTGATGGAAGATTGATGATTCCCATGTTGATGATGATGGAAAAGAAACCCCAAAGCTCACTGACTGTGACTGAGACCCACTTGTTGAGACGACTACGACGTTTGATCTTCCGCTCTGCCTGGAGTTTCTCTATTCTTTGTGAAGCATACCTGTGGGAACAGAAATTGTATGGTATCCCTTCCCAATTTTCATGGTAATATTTTTGTTACTGTTATTATTTATTATTTTTATCAGGTATTTACTGATTGGTCTCTTCTGCGATGTGAGTGAGGATGGTATTGTCAAGGAAAGTGGTAAGGAAGTCAACAGGCTGTGCAGTAGGTGGAAACTGTACATTTGCTCCTGTGCTCTGGGTGAAGGTGAGTGGTGTGAGAGGAGTGTCAGCAGGGTCTGCCACAGTATCCCAGGGAATAGTACTGGGGATAAACCCTCTTTGTCTGCTTCCCCTGCTCGTGCTACTCGTTACTCTCCCTCCACTACTCTGTCTCTCTCTTCCTCTGCTGCTCTGTCCACCTCTTCCTCTGCTACTCTGTCTACCTCTTCCTCTGCTGCTCTGTCCACCTCTTCCTCTGCTACTCTGTCTACCTCTTCCTCTGCTGCTAGCACTCGCACTCTCCGTACTCTTTCTCTATCCCCCACGTCCTCTTCCTCTGTTGCTTCCTCTGCCTAATTCAGGGCGTTGCTCTTCATTGCTACCTACAAATAGGACTTATTTTAGTGTGTAATTACTATTCATGCATTTTATTACCTGTACTTGACACATCATCAAATTCATACTCCGATTGACTGGAGTCATCACTGTCATCACTGTCAGTTGCACTTGGAAAAGGGAAGTCAGGATCTTCCTCTATGTCTAGTTCTCCTCCAGAATCAAGATCATCCAGGGGATCAGCAAACATTAAATCCAGGGCATCATGTGCTGTTAATCTGCTCATATTGCTTTCTCCACTATTTGCAATAATTTCGCATGGGCAGCTGGATGTGCATATGCAATTCCGCGCGTATATAAAACGGGCCTATTAATAGGTGTTTTTTTGTTGTTGTTTTTTGAGATTTTAAAGAATATATAATTTATGCATACAAAGGAAAAAGCTGAAGTGAGATAAAGGGGGAAATAAAAATATATGTATATACATAAAAAGTTGAGATCAGGTGAGGAGAAAACAGTTCACAGTGCTGTTGATACCTGTGACTCTGTGGTCACCAGGTCAACTGCAATGGAGTCCGAGACACGATGTGAGGAGGAACGAGCACCCCTGATGGCTGTGATGGAAGAGCGGAGAAGTGCAAAGGAGAGGCGACAGCGAAGCCAGCCCATGGTGGTGGAGTAAGGCTGGTTCCATTTTGAAGACAGCATTGAAGCTAGACGCTTATACATTGTAGTGGCGATGCGACCTAACCCACCAGTGATAGACATGACAAGGGGTACAAATGAGGCATGTTCAATTTCTCTGACCCTTTGTTCATAAGCACGTTTCTTAATGTTCTCATGATGGCGATAGCATGCAGCAGGTTGAAGTCGACAATTTGTGGGAGCGTGAGGATTAAAGACCCTGACGTCAAAAAATGCTCGCTCAAACCTTCCACCCCAAAATCCGCTTGCAGAGATATCCAAACGAGCCCCATCGCTGTCGTTAGCAGAGGCACCTCTCAAGACCTCACCATCAACTGGTTGAAGGTGTGGTTCAGTAGAAACACCATGGCAAACTACGGAAAGAAGATCGGCTGTGAGATCTCTTATTTCGTTGTGCCTAATTGATGGGTATCCTCCCATGTGGCAAGAGAGGGCATGTGAAACAGAAAATGGCTGACCACAGGCACAGTGAGATGGAACTTTGGTAGGGCACCACCCGTAGCGGAGAGCTAGTGCATCCCGAAAGGCTCCCTTATGCAGGGTAAAGCCAAAGTCCTCTATTGGCAGAGCAGTCAACCAATTGGATGCACCACTTTCTTGAGCCAGACTCATTGAATACTGTAGAGGAACTGGGAGGCAAGATTTAAGATTTGAAGCTTCATTTGATTGTACCTGCTTCTTTAATGTTCGAAGATTGAAGAAGATTACTAGCTGGGCCTCAAGCGTGTCAAATGAGTATTGAGGGTTCTGCTGCAGTATCGAATCGGAGAGGGGTTTGGTAACTTGCTGCGAGGCTCTATATTCTGATGTTGAGGCTTTTGCAGGGTTAGTTATTCCCAATCCTCCGAGTCGGCAGGGCAATTCAAACAGGTTCCTCTCAAGATCGTTTGGAGGAGGTCTCCCTGTGAGGGTTGGTATGAAGGAACAACGAATGGCATCCTCTACACTGAAAAAAATTGGGTTAGATTCTAACATGATTTAGTAATTTTCTACTTATAAATACAGGTTACAAATCCTCTGGCAGATTACATTCACTAGAAAGGTGTTAATATTATCCAAGAAGTAATTTTCCCTTACAAAGTAGGAATTAACCCTAGAGAAAGAAATACTTACCTTTTTTCTATGAAACTTACCTCATCAAGTTAATTACAACTCTTCTGTGAGATCAACTGACTTTAGGTTACTATAAGTATCAAAATGGTACTAGTTACCATGTATATAGCTAGTTTAAATGTCTTAAGAACGCGTGTTTATAAACAATACATCACCTCTGGTATATGTACCCATGATAAATTAATATAACCAATTTAAGGTTGAAATGTCATTCTTATCATAGTAAACTAACTTTCATTAAAGTATATAGTTACTGCAATCTGGCTTGCCAGAAAAGCAATGCTATGCCAGCTCAACCTAATATGTAACTATATTTTCAGTTGTAATGCGCAGCCTACTGATGAGTCCCAGCGCAATATAAATAAGGGACGAAAAGATCCATGTGAAGGATCTTCTAGGCTAATTTATACATTGGTCAGCGATCATCATGTACCATAAAGAAAGATTTTACAACTGCTGCGTTCAGGAGTTCTGAGCTGTTATTTTTAATGGGCATGTTGGCGCCATCCGTATATATGGAGTCCAGTTAATATCACAAAAGTGAAAACACACATTGAAAAATTCTGAAAAGACATATATACACATTACAGTACAAAGTACAACTCATTCAAGAAACAAATACGATTTTACAGAACATGGAAGTAATGATTTAAGTACACATATATGCTACCATTCTTCTTATGTGCTTGCAATATAGATTTATCTGTGAGATCAGCAAAGTTTATGTATGACTTATCCACCGAATGTTCTATTACATAAGCATGAAAGTGGTTATCAAAATAATGTACATTACAATTTAAAACTTCAAGGACAATGAAATCAGCAACCACTAAAAGTTCAAGTACTTTTGCAAACCTTGGATGAAGCCCATCACATCCTGATATTATGTAACAGCTTTTGCTCTTCATCATTTTCCCATCAACTTTCACCCAAGCACAATGATTAATAATTACATCACTTCCAATGAATGGGAGGAGAGAATACAAGGCATTTTGTACATGCTGTGGTTCAGAACCAAAAAGGAGAGATTGATTGCATGGGCCAAGCACAGTTGATGATGCGTCTAATATTTTAGCTGTTGACAATTCATAGCATAAAAGTCGCTGATGGCGGTGTGCTATGCTATATGCTATGTTTTTGAAGTTGCCAAGTCTAGAAGCTTGTTTAAATATGTTTAACTTTGCTTCATTCCTCATGTTCCATGTTCGAACCATTGGACCGACACTTAAAATCTGCTGTGGGTAATGAAGTAAAAAATGAAATTTTGGAATGACCGCACTTTCTGTATACAAGTGTACAAAGGATTTATGATGATCTTCAATATAATATTTTAAAACAGCACAGAGATTGGCAGATGCCCATGGACATAAGACAATGTCAACTACTTTGGCTAAAAGCATTAAGCACTTCCAGTTCTTATCATCAGTTGGAACAACATCTCCAATCAGAAAGGGAAGAATTCTTAGTAAAAGTAGTGACTGTGATGCAGAAATCCTAAGTGGTTTTCCATTAGCTAGGATTGAACGAGAGGCTATAGGGGGTGGTTTATTTGTCTCTGTGTAGTTGTAATCAAAGTTTGTCAACCTGTAGTTGTAGTCATCTAAAGTGATATAATTTTTAGATATAATGCAATGGCCCAGGACAAGTGACATCTCTAATGATGCAACACCTTCTAAGATGTCGTGCATAATATCAAATGCAAGACCACCATTGAACATTGAAAAAAAGGTATATCAAGGAGGGCAGTACGTCGATTTATACCATAGACCTTTGAGTAGTGATCATGCAAAGGATGATCACTGCCAGTGATCAGGCTACATTCATGAATATGGTTATCGTTAGAACGTAGCCGAAGTTTGGAAGAACTTGACAGAGACTTATATTCATCATTAGTAACATAACACATTCGGCAAAATCGTAGTGAAAATGAAAAGGATTGTTTAAAACCACCAATGGTGTTACTACTTAAGTTATCTCCAAGCCACAACAAAAGACCTCCATGATATGTCTTCTTTTCCCCATTCACAGTAATGCTAACACCTTCTGTTGATAGGATTTTAAGGTCACGAACTAAAGGCTCGAGAACTTTATCTATTCCATGCTTTTCGACAATAGGCACAGTAGCAGCAATGAGAAGATTAATGACTTTAAGTGATGAGCGACGCTTGGGATGAATATTGCCTAGAGTAAACAGCACAATTGCTAGCTTATGCTTCTTGACATGGGTCCCAAGTGGGTTACAAAGCTCCACTTCATCCAAAAAAGCAATAATTTGAAGAGCATATGGATCATATGCAAACAAGGGATGCTCTTTAAAAATGGACCCATCGCATACATCTTCCAATACTCCATCATTATGAATACGAAACTGACACTGCTGCACTTCATCCAAAATGCTTGGATCAGATAGTAACGAGCATAAGCTAGGGAGAAGAGGGACATATTGGTAAGTATCTTGCCTTTCAATGAGACGTCGTTTTGAACCCATGAAAGCAGGGGAGTGGTAGGGTTCACCGATTCTTATTTCCTCTGGCTCCTAAAGATACATATATGTGTGTGAATACATAGATGTATATAATTTTTAATACCTTACGTATAAAGAATGCATTCATAGTATATTGTGATTTTCAGTATCCTTACCACTAATCCAAGATTTTCATGATAATATTTTTCCTGTAAGTAGCGTGTCTCAAGTCCTTGAAATGGACTTGGAATATCGTTGAATACTTCCTGCAAGCCAGTCATTTTTTCTACATCAACCCCAGCCACTGTAAGCTCTTCCCGAATTCTAGCATTCAGTCGCTGAACAGAATGGTAAAAAAGAGCATCCCATTCTTGTATGATGTGCAACTTGAGATATGCGTCTATACTCTTTGAGTTTCAACAGAAATAATGCGGACGCTCGTTTTTGCGAAGCTTTATCAATCCCAAGAAGAAGATCAACGTCAGCTTGAAATTCTGTAAGTGTTGAAATATAGCAATGGAGTGACAGAAAAAGTGATAAAAGTTATGTACTGATGATAGTACCCAAGTTTCATTTACCTTGTGAGTCACTACCATCGAATGAAGCAAGAGCCTGTGCACTAGTCCCTGGGATTGTCTCTTCAGATAACACTGAAGACTCTTCCTGGACAGCAACTTTGCGTTTTTGAATAACACCTACGTCCGAATGCTTTCGATAGATGTGAGAATAGAGTGCAGAAAATGAACGACCAGTATACGTACATCCTCCGATGCCACACCTAACGGAGAAACGGGGATCGCTTCCATGAACTAGACGAAGGTGATTTAAACTCAATGCCAGGGTCGGTGACTGAAACTGACACATTGGGCATAGAACGACGCTAGAATCGAGAGACATTTTCGCTGCAACGCAAAATTCTCAGCGATGCAGCAACCGCTTACTTATAGTTTTCGGCGCTGCGCGCGCGTGTAGATCTACTCGTACTCGATCATGCGCATAACCGTACCCGCGGCACACGTCGAATATCTGAGAGTCGAGTGAAGAGACCTATGCTCAACGCTAGCGCTGTGCTTGAATTCACACAGAAAGACGTGATATCGTGGCCAAGACCCCAGTGTTGCATTGTACCCGTACTAGACTTTGAAGTTATATGAAAAGCGCTCCCTTCACTGCTAAGGCGGATCCATCCAGCTACCCCCATTAACTGATGGAGGAAAATGTAGAGAAAGAGCTGGTGTCTATGACTGTAGAGGAACTAGGTGACTGGCTTGCAACTAAAGGAATCCCTTCACAGTTTTGCAGCAAATTTGAGGGTAAGTATAATGTTCAAATTGTAGTGAAGTTCAGGTGCTTTTCTGTAGCTGCAGGGGTTGTTTTAAACTTCTGTAGATAATTTTCCTAATGCTTGCATCTGCATGCTATATTCTTATCATTCTGTGGTGTGAAATTTTTACAAGTGTACAGTTGCGGGCCACATCAAATGGTTACATTAGGTGGGTGGTGTGAAATCTTTACTTGTATGTGGGCTGGTGGGACCTCAAAGAAAGTCTTTTGGAGTACTGCTCGGTATTTAGCAGGCAACAAAGCTCACAGGCTATATATACCCCCTCTAGTTTTGACTGTTTGTTATACAGCAGTACATGTCAAAGCATAAAGGTGCATCTGTGTGCACTTTGTATGCAATATTGCTGTGGTATACCATGTAAGCTTATATTTATAGCACGTGACCTGCACATGCCTAGAACATGACATCACATATCAGCTTTATTAATATAACTTCTTAGTTAATATAGACTAGTCATCCTATGCTAGTTCTATGCTCAGTTCAAAGCTAATTGATTCTTCATTCTTTACTGTGCACAGATTTGCCTCTCAAACGTTCTTGATTGATCATAACCACTATTCTAAAAGCTCTAATAAGTCTTGAATGATTGAAAAAACTTGCTTGTGAAATGCTTAGTTGGGCTTTAATGTGTTACTTGGTAACTACTAATGGTTCAGTCAAAGTAATTTTACCAGCTTGCCCCCTCCCACCCTCCACCAGGCATATATATACATGTACATACATCATATATTTTGACACAGGATTGATATTATTCTTTTTGATAGACAATTATATAGATGGAGCAGCATTTGTGGGTCTCACTGTTGCAGAGATAAAGGAGATTGTTCCACCAATTGGTCTAGCAAAGAAAATCATTAATTTGGTACCCAAGGTGAGAGGTGTAAAACCAAATTATTATCTGCAGTACTCATGACTTCCACTGTAAAGTAGAGTACAAGACTACAGAGTGAGAAATTGTGTGGTTATGCTGTGTTGCATTGTGTTTTTGTGTTGCAGCTAGATGATGGTACTCCCATACATCTTCCCAGCAGTAGCCAGGCCCTTACAAATAGTGGACTCGCTTCTCCTCCGTCTGGCCCACTTTCTCCTTGTTCTCCTATATCAAGGGCTGAGGGGTCAGTCTCCAGCATATCATCTGCATTTTCGCGATCAGATAAGATTCCAATACCAGACTACTGGAGGCAAGAGACACAGGACTGCCTCGACGAAGGTGTATTAGATGATGAAAGCCGTGGGGATATAACTCGGACCCTTGTTACATTATTAGTTGCAAAGTATGGTCCAAAGCCGGGAAGATCCAGATGTGAAGAGCTAGCTCGACAACTGATGCTTAAATATCCTTTTGCCAAAGATGACCTTGGAAACGGATACATAAGATATATATAGATACATAATTAATCCTCGGTGTGCATGTGCAGCAAGGGTTACTATACTTGATCTGTGTGTGTGTGTGTCTGTCTGACACCTATTTCTCGGACACTGTAAGCTTGTATGTTGAAATGAAGGTACCAACATCTTTGGTGCAACATGGAGCAGAATTTTACAAGAAGGAATTTTCCTGTAAACGCTTGATTCAAAGGTTATGGCGTCATTTGTTTACCTACGGGGGTACCGCAGCAACATTCTGTGCACTTTTTCAACAGCAGAGCCTTCTAAGGGTCCTAAAAACGCAGGAGGATTGAGTCCTCTCGGGTTATATACACGCCGAGGGTTTAGCACTTCAGTGCTGTTGTTCATTATGTTCTAGCAATGCATATACTTTCAGTGTATTTTCAGTACTTTAGATACATTGTAGTATGTATCCCCTTACACATGGGCTACTTTCCCTCTCTATATACATGTTTTTACCTTGCTGATTCTTAATAAGTATGTTTTGTATTATTCAGGCATCATGGGTAGCTAAAATGCTAGAATGCATGGAAAACCGAGTGAAGCAGTCGAGAAGAAAAATGAAGAGAGCAGGAGGATTGAGTCCTAATCCAAAAAGGCCACGTACAACAGCTCCTAGAGATGAGTTATTGCACAGGTGCATGTAGTATAATTGTTTGCAGAGATTAATGCAACTCTGAAGTATGTATATGCTTTTTGTACAATTCCATGCAAAATATTGAGCTGGGATGTTATATTTAAGGAACCCCCTAGCTGATTCCTGGAATTGGAACATAGGTGTATCGAAACTGAATTAGTTCCTTAGATGGATAACACAAAGAAAAAGACCCACGCATATGGATACCCTATGAGTGTACATATATAGATCCATATTGCAAGGGTCCATGTGCTGTGTACTTCCTATGCAGTTGGGTGTAATAGTGCAGAATACGCATGTAGTATACAGAAATTGGCCATTAAACCTTCAAAATTTACTTGCAGTATGCTGTATAGGGTGCCGTATTGTGAGAATGTCTTTCTCAATGTTATTATGACTAATTTGACTGCTAAACTTCAACCACAGGTACCCCATTAGGGTGCAGGAAGTGGATACTGATGATCCTCGAAGCATAAGTGAACATTACAAGGCTGTAGAGGAAGAAATGAAGAAACAGAAACCAAGGGACACACTCATTCTACCTCTAATGAAGAGTACTTTCTATGACCGAAGACTGTTCATTCAGAATGACGCTACAAGTGTGAATGAAATACTGCAGATACATCCAGCTCTTGTGAGACCAGCTACAGTAAGTTAACATTACTATGCATCATTTTGAGACAAATATATTAAGACTGTATGGGCAACCTATTGAAGGTTTCTCAGTTTTGTTAACCACTGTGATTTATGGCATATCAGAGAAGGTAGTATTAACCACAGACCCTCCTTGTTTCTATGCTACTTGGGTGAGTGCAGCGAGCCCGTACTAGTGAACTCAATGCCAATTCTGCTTGTGTGTATGTATGTTTATATGTCATCAACTGACCGCTCTGTGCGCATGTGTCCAAACGTAGCCCGTCTTGCCTCTTCCACTCGTTATGCTTGCCCACAAATGCTTTGCATTCTCCAGTATAGTGTATGTACGTGGAAAGCCTTTGTCTGTGATCAGGTGGTTACTCCAGTGCCTAGTTATAGCATCGTAGGAGGGCCTATAAACCACAATATCCAGACTAGTGGTGCCCTGTGTACTGGTGGATGAAAGGCAAGAGTAAGTGATGTAAACCAGTAAAGTAAGTGTCAAGCAATTATTCCAAACCTGTTTCAAACCAGGTATTCTAATCAGCTACCTTGTGCACTCCTGCAACATGATATGTTTCTGGTTTATATTACCTACCAACAACCACAATAGTGATAGCATACAGTAATAGTGAATATTTATTCTGTGATCACATTTCAGATTGAACAGGACATGGCAATGATTATTGGAAAACCAGACATACGCTCAATGTTTGAGAAGGCATGGGTAACATGCTATGTACCAGCTCTCTTGCAGTTTGGGGAAAGAGGTAGAAAGAAATCCATCAAAGATACCCTCTCCAAACTTGTGGAAACAGGTAAATGTGTCATATTGCAGTGATATACTCAAGTGAACCCCACCTGTTGAATTCTAAGTGAGCTGTTCTGCACTATGTAGGGCAGTTGGCTTTTGTGTTAGCTACATGCACATTTGTATACCATCAGGCATCTGGAGGGGGTGATGGAATACCTTACCTTTCAATAGCAGCAGTTTCTTGTGATTTAAACAGTACAGTTAATGGACAACCTATAGTGGCTAAGCCTCCAAAGCCGGAGAGGTATAAATTAATGCAGCAGCAAAAACCGCAGCATAAGTGTCTTTGGCACCTTCTCACACTGGTGCTAGTACACCTTGAGCCACTACAGTGTACCCATCTCCCTGTGTTCGGGACTCTGTTGATTCTCCAATTTTAAGCTGCATCTTCACATAATTAACTAGACAGTTTCACTTGTGCATTGTTTCTGAGCCTCCGAAATGTAAACTGAGTCAAATTTTTATTCAACAGGTGGGGCTAACTAACACTTGCAATTGCTTTACTTACTTCAGAATAACCACTAATGCTAATTGATGAATTGAAAATGAATATTACCTCTTACTTATATAGATGATGCTTCACGACAAAAGACTGCTCTGGAATTGTTGGTACTAGCGATGAAGTGTGTATCCGATAAACCTCTGAGTTACATCTACAAGGAGTATGAAGTTAGTCTACACTGTATATGCTCTTTTTCATGGTCATTTGAATTTCACAATTCACTTACCCATCACAACACTATTTCTGATTGAACACCCTTGCCTGCTGGTGCTTGTGCTTATAGGGTCCAATGCACCATTGTTAAAGGCTTAAATATAAAGAAATGTTGAAGGATGCAGGGAGGGTAGTGTTTAGTTAGGCTCTATGAAGGGTCTGTTGGTCTAGAATCATACATGCGAGAAAGCAGTTGTTTTGTCCATAGTGAAGGTGAGTATCCATACCAATTTTTGGGGTAGGTCTGTCTATAGCTAACTGAAGAAGAAGATGGAGAATTGGACAATAAATTGAAAACAAATAAGGAAGTTTTTCGATTTACACAGTTTATGTGTATAGATACCAAGATTTTGTTGGTCAAGGGTCATGCACAGAAGGAAAAGGATGCAAAAATCAAGGTGAGTACTTGTGCCAAATTTATGTTTTGAACTGAAGAAGATGAACAATCAGCAGTTTGAACAATTTCAGTATGTCATTGTAACAGTGCATTTGGCATACTTTGAGTGTCTTAGTAGGTACAGAAACTAGAGTACATATGTGTGTCTAAAAGGGCTTGTACCTGCCATGTTTAGTAGTTCGAAGCCATTCTATATAGGTAAATGGGTGTGTCGTGTTGCCTATGTAGAGTCTACTGACTCTCTGATACTCGCACTTACTGTAGTTTACTTACTCTGTGTCATAAGTCTTCACATGTATATTTCTCTGTATACAGGTTACTGAGACACCGGAACATGTTAGCAAACAGACTCCACACAGCTCGCCATACATAGCTGCCTTTGTGGGGGAAGAAACCATCCAGTATTTTATTATAATTGAACATCGTGTTTTGTGCCAAGTACCTACTTTCCAACATGCACTCTTTATTACATTTAGTGCATTTTATGTGTTTCACCTTCAATACCCCAAAGTTGTTAAGAATGTTTACTTATTCTTGCAAGATTATGTTCTATCATTTCCAGATTCTATGCGTAGGCCAGCCTCATATTTAGCAACGGCCTCTGACATCAAAAAACTCTGTGTTTAGAAAGTTGAACTCTGTACTAGTACCTCCTCTGTTTTGTAAATCAATTGAGAATAACTGTTGTGTTGAGAAATATGTACTTAACAACCATTACAATGTTATGTTAATCTGTTGTTCAGTGTACTACTGATTTTGTCATGGTTCATTACAACTATCTTCATCAGAACCAACCACTTGCAATTGTAGTATACCCTTCTTTGAAGTTAGGCATTTAAACTTAGAATGTTTCATTTCAATGAGAAAAGAGGTTATAATAAATGTACTGATTTTGTTTAAAATTACCTTCTCAAGTGTAATATGCACTTCTAAACTTAGACATGTTACTAGAGAGCTGAGGTTGAAATTTTATGTAATTGTTGGTTATATTCATCTATATAACATGGTGTGTTTACAACTGACACTCATAGAATACACTGTTGCTCATTGGTAACTATATACTTTTGTTCATAGGTATTTAAACTTACAATGTTTCATTTCAATGAGAAAAGAGGTTACAATAAATATACTGATATTGGTTAAAATTACCTTTGCAAGTGTAATATGCACTTCTAAACTTAGGCATGTTACTAGAGAGCTGAGGTTGAAATTTTATGTAATTGTTGGTTATATTCACCTATATAACATGGTGTGTTTACAACTGACACTTGTATAAAATGCACTGTTGTTCATCGGTAACTTATGTCCGGACAGGTTACTTTAAACAATAAGCTTGAATAAAATTCAACAGCAGTTGTGGATTAAAACTATCAAAATAATGTAATTCAACTATTGTATTTAGTTGAAATATGTCACCTGGCTAGCATCATTTTCAACCAAAAAATGTACTACCACATGCAGTATGGATGTGTTTAACCAAAACTATAACAAGCTACTATCAACTCGTATAGTGCAGTGCAATTTTACTGAACCTTTGGGTAGTCTGAGTTGCAGGTAAAGCAACCACTTTTTTGGGGGTTAAACTACCCTTTTGTTTTTTCAGTGTAGGGGTTGAAGTACCTCCTGTATATCTGGAATCATTCTGGAAATATATGTCCATTTACTGGACAAACCACGAATGAAGGCCGAGTATGCTGCATGAGGCTGAGTGTGGGCAATCGCAGATAGATGTTTGACTTCCTCGATCCATTGCTGCACCTTTCTCCCAACATAGCCATGGATGAAGGATTCTGTTCCTAAGGCTGCTCCCAGGTGCTGTTTACCTTCCGTGGTGATACAAATATTTGTGTTTTGAAAATGTTCCGTTGCCTCAGCCAGATGGTGTTCTTTGACAATTAGAGAAGTCTTGGAGGGGTTTACGAAGTAACCAAAATCTGGACCCAAACTGACCAGATTGTTCCACCATTGTCTCAGGGATTTCAGCTGACCAGCAGCAGTCGCATCATCGGCATACCATACCTGCTTCACATCACAGCTTACTTTCCTTATCAGAGGGATGATGCCGACAGCATACATGGCCATGGCCATTGGGTCCCCCTGAGTAGTTCCTTCCTGGGAGAGCAGAGTGTTCCCATCCATGTATAAATTAGACGGTTTCCTGTATGTATTAATGAGTATGGTAGCAAGAGGGGGGCAGAGGTATCGGATGTTTCGTAATGCAGCGTCACGGTTAAGGTAGTTAAAAGCATTCTTAGCATCAACAAGTAACACTGCTTCAACGGCGTCATCTTCATAAGCCTGTTTCATCGCATGAACTGCTGCTTCAATGCCAGAGGTCTGTCCAGAACATAGCTGAATGGAACCTGCTGCCTCCTGGATATCCCCCCCAATTACGGACAGCACTGCTTTGGCAATGATACGTCGAGAAATTTCTCCAACCCCAATTGGACGGACTCCTGGATTTTTATCCAGAGCAATTAGCCGACAGGCAAGAAGTGCACTGAGACCATCTGGATGGATGAATTGGGAGCAGAGTCTCCTGGCTAGAAGGGCCAAAGAGTGGCACAGGTCGGTTGAGGCAGAGTGAAATGAAGCGCACAATCTTCTCCAGCCACGAGCATCAATACCAGACGGCCCGGGTGCACCATCTGTGCGTAGTGCAGCTGTCTTAGCATCTATGGCTTCAAACACAACAGGATGAACATCAGGTGGTTCTGTTGTAGGGTTGTACAATGCATTTATTGATGCTGGACGCCCGGGAGGATGCTTTGACAGCAATGCATCATGGACCGTACCCACACCACCACTAACATTGCTGTCAAGTTGTCAAAACACTGCCAACATTCTGTTCTGTGATAAGGCGAAGAGCTGTTTTTGTTTTCCCCTGAAACATTAGCTTTGAAAAAGCTCTGGCGGTGGACTCCTGATTAATAGCATGTGGTGGAGCTTTGGGTAACCTGCTCTGGATAGTTCTTCCTTCGTTCAAGAGGGATTCGATGTCTCCGGCTCTCCAGCATTGGAGCCGCCGCTCCAAACAGCTTGCATGTTCACGTGGTTTTGATTTCAGAGTGGGCTTTTGTAGCAACAGTGGAGGCAGAATCATTGCTGCTGTGATAGCAATGGACTCAAGTGCTGATCCTTCTGCATAGGATCGAAACAGCCCAGCCATCTCACTGACAAAAGCTCTAGCAGCTTTACCAGAAGGGACGGAAAAAATGTGCATCTCCAATGCACAACTTCAGAGTAAGCTAAGTTTATGTACCGCTCAGAACTGACCTCCATTTGTCCCCATGTGAAGTGGGCTTCGGCCATAGGTGAAGGACAAGGTAGCTCTTGGATGGTAGTATCTGGAACTCCTAGTAGCTGCGTTGGTGCGAGGAGGTCGTCATGACTGTCACCATCAGCAGGGTTGTCCTCTTCGGTGGGCAAGAGAGTCTCAGTCGTGGGGGGCACATCAGAAAGTTGGGCGGCAGGGGGCGCATTAACTGGAATTCGAGTAGTCCGCGTCTGCTGGCTGTTCACACAGGAACCAAGCCTACTGGGCAGGCAGCTTGTGCAGGGAAGACCGGCCTTTGCACAAGCACACCCTTTACAAGTGCCTGTCCTGTTGCACTTGCAACACGGCATCGCCAATACCTCAGACTCTGCCAACCTCACGAACTCCAAAAGCCTCGTTACGTAATGCTGAATTCTTCCTCAGAGAGACAGAGATTTTCCCTCCAACTGCAGGTATGTAAAGGATACGACTCAAGGGCGAGATTCAGTTGTATTAATAGGTCCGTCGCGTACTCTAATTAACGCACAGTGGCGCAAAGCGGCCTTTATATAGGCAGCCCCTGCCTACTGTGCATACACTTACACACCCAGTAGTGTAAACCACTAGTGTTTTACTGATGTCTCCCTATATAAGATCTAGTCCCAGCTATTGGGCAGTCAGTGCAGGTCACTGGCTCATCAGTGCAGGTTACTGCCCAGTGCTAGTCTGGGAAAATTTGTCAGTGCAGGTCACTGTCCAGTGCTGGTCACTGGTACCTTTTTTTAAATAAGTGCTGGTCACTTGTAAGGCCCAGTGCTGGTCACTGGGCCCCTGGTGCTGGTCACTGGGGTCGTGGCCTAAAAAAAAATTGAAGAATATGTACCTGCGGCGAGTTCAGTTGTATATGGTAGGTAGAACTGCTCTCCTGTGCACATAGGCATGCTCTCCGTAATTCATTTGTATTTGCACATAATTTGCAATTATGGTTGGCAGAGCGAACTTCACTAATTTTGGAACAGCTAGCACTACTGAGAAAGAGCCACGAAACAGCTGTCCACTGTCCGCCGTTTGCTTGCCCATATCACCTCTGTCAGCATTTTATTTTCCAGAGAACAGGGATTTATTTGACCTCAACATGACTGATGAGGGATCCAACCTGCTTGTTGACACATCCTCTCCATGGTGGTGACCTCAGACAGTGACTTCAACTGGCTCTGTCAGGTGCAGTACAACTGGAGGACTGTATTCCAGGATTACCAATGCAACTGTTGGCTACTAGTATTACCTTGGGAATACTGGAAGGTTGGACTGATCTCGCCACCACCCCTCTCCCTCTCCCCCTCCCCCTCCCCCTCCCCCTCCCCCTCCCCCTCCCCCTCTCCCTCTCCCTCTCCCTCTCTCTCTCTCTCTCTCTCTCCTTCCCCCCCTTTCTTTCCATTTCCCTCTCTCCTTCCTTCCCCTCTCCCCTTGATCCCTCTTCCCTACCTCCCCCCTCTTTCCCTCTCCCTCTATCCTCCCTCACCCCCCCCCCTCCTTCCTCTCATAGTCTTTACCTAATCCCTTATGTACACTCCTTATACATGTAGACTGGTCATCACTCCCCTGACTGATCCCTTCTATTGTACACTAGTGGGGGCATTTCATACATGTTCTGATATGTGTTCTAATGCATCATGTGTGGTGTCTTTTTCTTTACTAGGCATACACGGCGCTGAGACTGTTTCATACTGTATGTATATTTGAGTATATAGTTGTTAACTCTTTGGGGCCGAAGTTATTTTATTACGTAGCATATGCGTATTACGCAATTGCGCGTAATTGAACGCAAATGAACTTCCGGTAGCATTCCGTAGTGCGCGATATCTCGCGAGAAGACTCTGTGAAAAGTCCAGCAGTTCAAGCCGTTTCTCCAACACTGTACGCGGTCACTTTGTCGTCGTCGACCTCGCTAAGTCCGAAAAGATGTGAAGTGGTGGATTTACCCATGCTTTTCGTTGAGATACCCAATGCAAAAGTAAGTTAGTGTGTATGACAATTTCCAATACGGTGTCTCTCATTCTGCATGTATTGTTGGGAAAAGGAAAGAGTGTGTAATACACTGTGACATTGACAATGCGCTTGCTTTACCATGCATATATTGCGCTGTTATGTTGTGTTGTGCTCTAATTAGAAGAGCCATGTGACTTCTCAATTGGTCTGTGGTGTGTTGTAGTAGGGATAAGAGTAGACTTTTGACGCTTTTCAGGGTTCTCTGCTCTGGTTAGTCAGTCTGTTAGCCAGCATTGGATATGCTGTTTCCATTGGGCACCACGTGGAGGTCGACTGACGCAGCCCAACAAAACAGGACACACAAGGACAAACAAAACATCCAGGAACGAACACGTGTACAAATGCATGCTTACGCATACATTCATACACGACATAGAACAAAGTTACAACACACATGCATGCACAACAATGCATGACACAAAAGGACACAAAGGACACAAAAGGTACAATAATGAGTGTGTGCATAGTGCATGTGTATAGAAATACATTCGATGACTATAAACGTGTTGATTTACATAGGCTGGAGGAGGGAAAGAATGAAAAGGAAAAGAATAGGGTGAGTAATAATAGTAAAGGTATGATGTACAGCTACATAAAACGATGGTGCCATATCCTCCAGCAGTCTGAGCCATCCTCTTTCCCAGTCAAGCAGAGTGATAGCTTGCCAGGGCACTCTCGGCAGTACCACACCACTTCGTGACGCTGTGGGGGAGTGCGGTACTGTTGACAGTACACACAGCGTCTCTTCTCCTGATGAGATGGTGTGTGGAGGGCAGTGCGGGAGACCTGTGTGGAAGGTGGGCCACTGTCTTGCGGGGGTGGTAATGCAGGAGGAGGATGTGGTGTGCCTGTGATGGAGCGAGGACGGCCCAGCCTCTTGCGTGTGTTGTAATTGCCGATCAGTTGATCGGCAAGCTGGAGCCTAAACGCTTTGAGGCGTTGCTTGGTGATTGGTATGGTTGTGGGGGTGAATAAAGATAAAATGAAGGCGTTTGTGACAGCTACATCAAAAACAAACCAAAATATGTACTTGTAGTACTTGTAGTTGTCTCATCTGGTCTCCTTTGTCCACTCCAGACATGTACTTATTGTACAGTATTACCGCGTCAGTACACTGCACACTCTCCCTGGACCCATCCCTCTGTCTCCTTTGTGCAGTGTGTGTGGCATCTGCCTGGGAAAGGGTGGACAGCATAGTGACCTGCTTCTTATCCATCCAGACAGATGCCACAAGGTTGCCATGTTGGCAGAAGGCGTGCTCACCCCGTGACAAAGTGACCTTCTTCAGTGTGTCCGGGAAGCCACGACGGTATGAACGTGTAGTCCCGCAGCCATAGATGTGATGTTGGAGGAGCGTGTCAAGTAAGTTGCATGTGATAAAGAAATTATCACAGTACAACTGGTAGTTGTTGCCCCTCAAATGCTCACTCAGCTGCAGGACTACTCTCTCCCCCAGACCAACCTCAGTTGTTGTACCATCTGAAGGCTTCCCAATGTACACACTGAAGTCACAGAAGTAGCCAGTCACTGAGTCTGCCCGCACCCACACTTTGAACCCCCGCTTCACAGGCTTTTTGGGCATGTAGTGCTTCATTGAAGATCTCCCTGCAAGTAAATTTACGTGTACATGCGAATACATGTATTATTGTACATGTACCTAAATTATCTATATAGATACTTCCAAGTCTGGGGGATCATTCACCTCATATGTACATGTATATACATGCACATATACCTTTGAAGGGGATCATCGCTTCGTCAATACTGTTCTGTGGGTGGGGGTTGAAGCTGGACAAAAACCGCTCCTTCATTGCCGTTATTATAGGGAGAACCTTCTGCAACCTGTGGTACCCTGGCTCATCCCTTGATGGAAGAGTGGTGTTATCCACAAAATGGAGGTACTGTGATATCTCCTCGAATATGTCTCGGGTGATACGTTAAGCGATAAAGGAATTGTGGAGCTTCTCGTCCCTTACCCAATAATCTCTGATCTCAGGCAACCTGTTGATTCCCATGAGGATCATGAAACCAAGGTATGCCTTGATCTCAGTAGTGTTTGTCTCCCATGTGGTGTTGCTCTGTGTAGCAGCAAGTGACTGTTCTGCGAACAGGTTTGTCTCCCTCACTATGAGACTAAGGATCTCATCATCAAAGAAGTGGGAGAACATCTCCAGTGGATTCCTACTACAAGGAACTTGTGGTCCCACTGGTACAGTACAAGGGTTGACTGTCACGTGTGATGGCGTCAGAGTCCAACCTTTATGTAAGTTTACAGTAATTTATTACTACTATGTGGCTTTGTATACTAACCTTCCTGCTTGTCAGAAGGATCCAGGGATGTGCCTGTAGGGCGTGACGCCTGTCCCCTACTCCCTGTTACTGCTCCTCCACTCCTTCTCCCACTTCCCCTCGCCCTTCCTCTCACCCTCCCTCTCCCCCTCCCTCTCCCTTTTCCTCTCCCTTTCCCTCTTCCTCTCCCTCTTCCCCTTCCCTTTGGTAGGGAACCGCTTGCCGTCTCTGACTCGGTCTCGGAGACTGAAGAGGGTCCAGTGGAATTGCTCTCAGAATCTGAGGTGCTCATGTCTTGAGCAGCTGGGGTGTCACACATAGCTGCGGAGCCTTCCATGCTGAGGTCTCCAGTGTCGAGGTTTCCCATGTAGGTACTCCCAAATGTGCGTGTATCCCCTGTAAAAATACACTGTGCTTGATGCGTATACTTATAAAGTCTTACTCTTCCTATTTTCAGATTACAGATGACAAAGTCAAGCTATTATATTTTTGCTGCATTATAATTATTCACCATGGTCAGTCACTTCAAGAGGCTCAAATGCAGCCTCTGAGTCATCGTGCTCCATGTCCTCCATTCCCAACTCGTCATCACTGTCAGCAAACACTACTTCAGAGAGACCACTGTCTTCACCACTGAAAAAACTGATGACATCCTTGGAGGAGAATGTGTTTGCCATTTTGAGGCTGCTAGCTGAACGCAATAGCTTGCAAAGGCGTGGGCGTTGAAGTGCTATACGTGTAGCTTGTAATACTTCCGTGCGTAATGCAGCCGGAAATACGTTAGTGTTCCGTTTTACCGCCTGAAGCGCTTTACTACCGAAAATAGGGTTTGGCTCTATTTATTCGATGTTGATAGGTAATATTGCTATAGAAAAGTTGTCAGGAAACGGGGCTGGGAATGTGCGACGTTTTAGTAGAAGAAACAGCAGGTAAGCCATGGTAGCTGGGATAACGCGCAACGGGGGGCAATGCCATTACGTGATGATAACGCAATTGACGACTTTTGTCGCTATCGGCCCCAAAGAGTTAAGCCTTGGCTGTTTATATCTGTATAGTGTGTGAGTTTGAACACTGGGCTCATGAGGAGAATACCCACCATCCCCAGTTCTCAAAGCTGGGCACCTGGAGTAACACCCTTTAGTTAGTGTGCTATGCACATGTACATGCACATACATACAGGCACATGTACTGGTCTTGAAGCCTGCATAAGGACACCTCAGGTTCAGGTACTAACTATGGCCATGCATGCAAAATGCATGGTGTCGTTGCTCCATGATCAGGTTCTTTTAGTGTATCACACAGTACTATAGTACGGTGTATATAGGGATTGCTATGGTCTATCCCCATATATAAGGACTTTCACTTTAAGTTTGCTACCTACTGGACTTCTGTTAACATAACTATACCCAGAAACTTACTGTGATTATCACACAGTACGATAGTACTGTGTATATAGGGATTGCTATGGTCTATCCCCATTGAAAACCATATATAAGGATATTCTTCATTTTCACTTTCAATTTGAGGTTGATTTCACTTTTAATGATATCAAGGTAAAAAATGTGTGAAAAATAACCAGTATACAAAAATTGGATGTGTTGTGATGTAAAATGTGTGTAATAGCTTAAAAAGTGCTTTTCACATTTTTGCCATGTTTTCCATCTTCTTCTTTTTGAAGAAGTGTAACTCAATAACCATAAAGTCAATGAAGTTGAATCTTTGCATGTGGAAATGTATCATTACATACTGGGGAAGAGGTATAATTTTCTCGTTAACCCTTTTAGTTCATGTACTACTGATCGTTATCTCTCCCGGCAATGTATTATGAATGAGGATAACTAATGAGCAAAACTCAGCAACCATGGTAACCATCAACCTGAAAGTCAGCATGTGTAGAGATACCATTGCTAATAGCAACATAACAAATATATTTGTTGTTAACCCTTGTGATTCTTGTAATACTGATGTTGACACTCCTCTCAATGTAATACATGTACATGTCACACAGTAGTACTGTGTATATAGGCATTGCTATGGTCTATCCTCATATGTTTTTTTATCACTTTCACTTTCAGTTTGCTGCTTACTGGATTTCTGTTAACATAAATATGTAGAAACTAACTGTGATTATAAAATGGTAGAGAAAGGGGTTAAATTAACAAGAGTCTATGTTGTAAATTGTTCACCTTCCGACACTATTTCTTCCACTTGAAAAAGTGTAACTCACTAATGGTAACACATTTAAACATGAAATTTGGTACAGTGATATAGTTCCACTGTGGGTATAGTGCATCGTCATGTTAAAAACAATGTACTTCTTGTAAAATAAACAAAAATAGCCTCAGGCTATGTATAATAGTGGAGGCCACACAATCCTATATCTGACTAATAAAAGCCTTGCTAAATGTGAAATTTTGTATGATAGTATAGTTTAATACCCCAATGATTAACATTGTGTGTAAACAATGTAAATCTGCAAATAGCCTCAGGCAAGCATTTCTGTATCTCACTAACAGTAACTCCCCTAAATGTGGAAATTTAATTGTATGATGGAAAAGCTTAATACCAGAATGATCAACATTGTGATAAAATCTATGTAAATCTTGTAAAAAAATAGCCTCAGGCAAGCATTACTGTATCTCACTAACAATAGCTCCACTAAATGTGGAAATTAGTGTAATGGTAAAGCTTAATACCTCAATGATCAACATTGTGATAAAATCTCTGTGAACCATGTAAATCTTGTACAAAATAGCCTCAGGCAAGCATTACTGTATCTCACTACCACCAAATGTGGAAATTGGTGTGGTGGTAAAGCTTAATACCCCAATGATCAACATTGTGATAAAATCTCTGTAAACCATGTAAATCTTGTACAAAATAGCCTCAGGCAAGCATTACTGTATCTCACTACCAAAAGCTCCACCAAATGTGGAAATTGGTGTGGTGGTAAAGCTTAATACCCCAATGATCAACATTGTGATAAAATCTCTGTAAACCATGTAAATCTTGTACAAATAGCCTCAGGCAAGCATAACTGTATCTTACTAACAAAAGCTCTGCTATATATGGAAATTGGTACCAATTTGTACCAATGCATTAGCTAATACGTTTGTAACCAAAGTAAACTGCAAAATAGTGATATGTATGTACCTAGGTCCAGATAAAAAATGACAGGAGAAAAGTAAATAAAAAATTTGAAAGGAAATATAGGGATTGCATAAAAAGGAAAGGAGACAAGATTGGGACACAGACATGTTATGATATATCGATGTACCCATAATGTTACGTTGATATAACATAACATGTCTGTGTCCCAATCTTGTCTCCTTTCCTTTTTATGCAATCCCTATATTTCCTTTCAAATTTCCTACATTTTTTATTTACTTGTAAAATGGTATAATTTGATGCATGAGAAAGGTTAAAGTTGTTCATCTTCTTCTCCTTCCCGCTTTAACAAGCATAACTCACTAATGGTAACACATCTAAACATGAAACTTGGTACAGTGATGCAGTTTCATATGGGTTGTCCCAACTGGAGAAGTTTGTGGATTCCATAAATCAAATCAGGCATTTCAAAACCTTGTATGACCACAATTTAGTTCCCATGGCCATGTCCAATGCGCCAAAAAAAATCTGTATGATGTAGGGGCAATGCCAAGGGTTATGGACTGTGGGGGTGGGTGCATATGTGCAGCTGGCCCCACTACCGTTTAGTTCTTAAGTGAATTATACTTCAGAACAGTAGTAGTGCCTCAGTAGCTCAGTTGGTAGAGCGCTTGCAGCTGAGTGCAGGAGGTAGTGGGTTCAAATCCAACCTTTAGCACGTTTTTTTCTCATCACATTTCTTTTGCAATTGGACACTTACATTGTACCCAGCCTGTAGGGCATCCTTAGGGCAGGAATGGATTTTGTCCAAAACACCTACCACAAAAAGCAAGACATTGATACCTAAGACAGCCTATTCTTCTTCTTCTTGTTCTGAAGTTTTACCGTAGACTGTACATACTTGAAGCTCTGTACAGTTTGTATACTACCTATATGCTGGTATACACATACCTGTGCCTACATGCCTAACTCATGTAAGTAATCCAGATGCCCCTGTGATTTTAGGATGTGACTCCGCAGGATATTGCAAACAATTCTTGTATGTGCTTGTAACTTTCAGGCAGATTTTCATTTTTTTGTGCATACTTTACATTACGAGGCATACACAGTGCTGACGAGGGCCAATCAGGCCAAAACAGTTGATGAAGGCCAATCAGCCTGAAAACAGCTGTCCACCGTTTGCTCTGCTCACCTTATTTTCATGTACATAACATCTGTAAAACATTGTGCATATGTTCGGCTTTTTATGTCCAAGCCTGGAGGCTCTTACATGTACATTGTCTAAACCCTAGAGACTGTTTCATACTGTATGTATTGTTGAGTATATAGTTGTTAAGCCTTGGCTGTTTATATCTGCATAGTGTGTGAGTTTGAACACAGGACTTGTGGGGAGAATTGGTATAACCAACCATCCCAGTTCTGAAAGCTGTGTGTATACATAAGGAGTTGACAGCCACGAGTATGTGAAGGTGGCAACGGAGTGGTGGTGGTGGTGGTACGCTTGATCTTCACGTAAGTGATAGGAGTGAGGGTAAACCATATAGCAGTATGGCTGCTGAAGGGGGATGGGGTGAGCATTGTACAGGGTTGTGAAAGATGGTGGTGGATACAGCTGGGAAGGGAATGAGAGAGGGAAGGAATTGGTGCTTGGGGGTGGACAGATGCATGCATGTAGCTGGGCACATGGCGGGAGAGGAACAATGATGGCTAGGTGATTGGTTAAGGGGGGTACAATATACAGTACTGTCAATAGAAGCAGCTCATGTAGCTGATGTTCACCTGATGCTTGCCTAAGCAACCAACTGACACAGTTCACATGACTTAGTTTACATAGGTAGTTCATATGATTTAGTTTACATATGTAGGTGTAGATTTGCAATAAGCCTCGGCTAAAATTCCCCTGACCTTCTACCATAGATACTATACCTTCCGTAAGGTATAGTATCTATGCTTCTACTACACGCCGACAAACAAAATATGACACAAGCGGTCCTAGCTGCGTTGTAGCTGCGTTGATGCGCAGCTGTGTGGCTTGATCCGTATACTCTAACTGCAATGACCGTTACATTCCTCCGTTTATTCTGTATGGGAATAAATGATGTATTATACGGAAAATAAACGGTAATTTTCGAACATGCGCAGACAGTGGATACCGGGCTCTGTTTTTCCCCGCCCCTCCCACAAAGAAAGAGAGCCTGGGGACGAGGCTAGCGTATTTACTGACACGGTCGCGAGCGGCTGTGGGACCTCATCCAAGAACAGGACAAGTTTCGCACAACTGATCGGCAGCAGGTGGTGGAAGCAATACAAGAGGCCTACTGGTGTCTTCATAGGGTAATGGAGCCTATGAGACGTACGTGAAATACTGTCTCTATGTGGTTGTATATAGGTAGGTGGAAACCCAACAAGTTTGGAGGCTTGAGCACTGCTGGGACCACGCCCTGTAACTGTCATCTTCCGCCAAAACCACTTTTATGTTGCCAATGTTGGAGACTCCTCTGCTGCGCTAGGTGAGTATTCATGTCCTGGATTGTCAGTAGTTTTGTTTCAGTCATTAGCACATGATGCACATTTGGCAGTGACAGCTGATACGGCCCCTTGACTGCAGTTGCCTGAACTTCCCCATTCCTGACTCCAAGATCATTGTGTGAACCCCACATAAGTACTGATTGGAGGACATGGTTCAAATAAAGCCCACCGGAAGTAGTAGGGTTAGCAAACAGACCCCCTCCGGTGAGCACAAAAGATCAGCAGACCCCCTCTAGTGTGCACATAAGTTGTGTAGTGCTTAGTGCCAGTCTTTTTGCACCATGAAATGTACATGCTTGTAGGCTTATCCTTACATTTTTCAATGGCATAATGCTAGAATGTTAGGTATTTTTCATATTCATGTACATGTATGCTGTATGCATGACTACATGTACATATATATACATGTAACGCCATCACACTACATGTATCCACATGTAGCCATTCAATACGCACCAGGTGTAGTCTGGCGTAGCCACACCCTCTCATAAAGCAGGAGAGGGTCTGGTCTGCTTGGCATCAACGACTTGTGCAGAATGTCCAGAATCTGGTCAATCCAATCAGATTACAGAAGAGCCAATTATAACGTTTCATGCTTACATAACGTCATGTTAACGTGGAATGGGAATGGCTGAACCAGGCTATGGCAAAGTTTCTGAGAGAGAAGTGGCTGCATCACAAGCTGCAGCACACTCCTTAGGGTATTTTTTAATTGTACTTGAAAGAACAGCAACTTCAAGTTGTATCCAGCTTTCGTAAATGGTAGTGACGTTTTTGGAGTGCTGCCCACAGGGTATGGTAAGAGTCCTGCTATGCTATTCTGCCAATCGTATGTATTCGACTGGCTTCTGGGCACAGCTCATTACACTGCTCGCAGCTACAAGCAATATGTACAGTAGTCGTGCTTGCGCAGTTTGCTACGTAATGATTTATGACGTATTGAAACATTCCACTGCACAAGTCGTTGATGCTAAGCAGACCAGACCCTCTCCCGCTTATGAGAGGGTGTGGCTACACCAGACTACACCAGGTGTGCATTAAAAAGTGATACCACAGAATCTAAACTACGGCTGTGAGAAGAGTTTACCTGTACAGTATGCGGCCAGCTATGACGGCCAGGCATTCACGGTACTGCTTCCGAGTGGTCAACGATGGAGACTTCAGAATCCTGTCAACAGTAGTTAAGAATGCTTGAGTCAGTTTAGGACATGTCAGAAATCTTCCAGTGTCATTCAGATCTGGAGGGTCGGCTGCAATGTCCTCCAGCCTTGTCCTTTCCAACCTGGTCTTATCTGCGTTGAACGCCTTTCGCTGCTCTTTAATGAATTGCATCATGCTCTCCACTTTCCCTTCTCTTTTTTGTTCATCGTCCTCATCAGACAGAGAGAACCGAATGAACCGCAGAGCAGCTGCAAGACCATCCAGCTTCTGCAGCAGCCCACTGGATCCCACTCCAAATCCTTCCTCGACAACTTTAAGGTATTTAACCAGTGGCTTCTTCTTGAGTAGCAGCTCTGGTCTTACCTTTTGATTGTCGAGGAAGAAGAGGTACTTAGACACATTCTTGCGTAGCTGGGCTGCTGCATCACACGATCTCTTTCCTCCTGCACGAGACAGCAAGAATTCATTAAACTCCTCGAGGAAAGGGCTCGTGTCGTGGTATCCCATGCGTCGGGTAGATGGAATCCCAGATGACTCAGGTGGGCTCACTGGCTGCTTGCCCTTGCCCTTCACAACAATCCCCTTTCTTCCCTTTTCAGGGGGTGGCATCTTGGTTTGAAGTTGGGGTGACCTACGAGTAGACGGTTGAGGATGCCGCTGCAGGAGGCTCTCCAGTGTTCTCTGTCGTCTTGATGGGCATGGAGTCTTGTTAAGAATTGCATCTTGGGTAGCATATCTTCGATTGTCTGGAGTGTTGATTCTTGCTATCTTGTTGGGAGGCAGCTTGTGAACCCGGGAGAGATGCTGTGTTATCTTTTGCACTGGTCCTGACATGCAACCTTCAATTGGGCACCACACGTAACGCCGCTTGCGTTTCCTCTGTTTCGTATTAGTGAATGATACCCCTTCCTTCACTCTAATGGGTGATTCCACAGACCCTTCATCTTCCTTCTCACTATCGCTCTCTCTCGCCACTGTTGACAGCTGTGAGGTGGAGGGCATCCCTTGCTCTAGTCCGTGTTCTCTTTCTTCACTCTCTTTTTCAAGGTCATTAAAGTTGGCCTTCACCGCAATAGGAATAGACTCTGATTTACCTTCCTCTTCATTCTCCACCCAAACAAGCTCCTCAGTATGTGTTTCTATCCCCGGTTGTGCAGTGGTATCTTCATACATCACTTCCTCCAAATCACTATCGTTTTCCATCATACCACTGCTCATGGGGGAGTTAGCAAATCCTTCTTTGTCTTCGTCATATTCCTCTACGATCCTTGTCTCTTTTCTTGTCATTGCCATTGGTGTGACGACTGAGCCAGAAAACTCCTCCACATACTCCATGTCGTCTTCTACATACTCCTCATTCTCTTCTACATACTCCAGACCTTCGTCATTCTCTTCTACATACTCCAGACCTTCGTCACTCTCTTCTACATACTCCAGACCTTCGTCACTCTCTTCTACATACTCCAGACCTTCGTCACTTTCTTCTACATACTCCACATCTTCCTCGTTCTCTTCTACATAATCCAAATCTTCCTCTTTCTCTTCTACATAATCTTGATCTTCCTCATCGTCTTCTACATACTCCAGATCTTCCTCATACTCGTCCACATTATCCTTTCCATACTCTTGAACTTCCTCGTGCTTCTCATCAATGTCTGCATCTCTCTTTCTATCTGTCAATGCCATTGGTGCAATGAGGGATTTGGATGAATGTTCATCACTCACAGCGCTTGCTGATGCCATGTGGGACTGGTCGGCCGTCAACATCATGTTGTCCGGAGGATTCAAGGTTACCAAAGTCCCCTGTCCTCTTTCTCTGCCAGCTACTACTCTACCATCGACAAGCCGTCCCTCTTGAAGCCACCGCTGTTCCCTGTCTCGGTCCAGGTAATCGTAACAAAGTTCATCCCCAACACTAATGTCACGTATGGCAAGAAATCCAATCCTCCACTTGCCTCGAATGAAGAAAGGGCGGCTGAGACGAAGGTTTCCTCCACGACTAACATGGTTAATATAGCGGCCCGGGTGATGGTATCGTTCTGTTGCATCAAAGCAGAGCCTACCAACATTAGGCACAGCATAGTATGTCTCTACAGTGTAGCTGCCAGAATCATTCCTGCTGTGAGCATCGTCGTGGTCAGCTTTGTCCTTCACTGGGTAAACCGCACTTGTTTTGTATTCACATACATAGCTGCGTTTAGGTATGCTTTCTTTGGCCACAACCCCACGCCCTGTTTCAGCATCAAAGACGACAACCTGAATTGATGGTCTCTTCCCTCTCCCAGAGAGTCCTTCCCGCAAAATCTCATCTTGAGTGAGTACACTGTGGAGTTTATTATGAAAATACCTTTGTCACATGGCTTATGTGCAATTTGGAACACTTACGGCAGGCGACGTGGGTGGCCACCACATTCATCCTCTGATGTCGCATTATCTACACAATGAATTCAATGATTTGAAAAGGGTTTGCATACCTAGATCCTCACGTTCATCACCGGATGTCTCTGGCTGCTTCAAAGGTCTAGGCACTTCAATAGCCAGAAACCCTGCAGGTGTACAATATTTGTTACAACAATGAAATATACCTCCAAGATCTGAACCCATGAAAAGCACTTGAAAAGTGGGTAAACCTCATGCAATTAGAACAGACAATGATGCAAAACTAGCCTCTAGTCTCATTTGTATACCTATATCCTAACCAGATGTCTCTGGCTGCTTCACAGGTCTAGGCGCTTCAATAGCTAGCAACTCACCAGATGTCTCTGGTTGCTTCGCAGGCCTAGGCACTTCAGATGTCTCTGGCTGCTTCGCAGGTCTAGGCACTTCAGATGTCTCTGGTTGCTTCGCAGGTTTATTAACTTCAGATGTCTCTGGTTGCTTCGCAGGTCTAGGAACTTCAGACGTCTCTGGTTGCTTTGCAGGTCTACGCACTTCAGATGTCTCTGGTTTCTTCACAGGTCTAGGTGTCTCTGGCTGCTTCGCAGTTCTAGGTGCTTCAATACCCAGCAACTCTGCAAGTGTATGATATTTGGTACGACAACTTATGACTCATGAAAAGCACTTGGAAAGTGCGTAACCCTTGCACAATCAATAGTGACTACATGACAAATGCGGACACAGACACCCACACTCGCACCCACCCACACTCACTCACTCACTCACTCACTCACTCACTCACAGCCTTGTTTTACAGGCCTTCTCCCTCGGCGAGCGCTATCATTAAGTGACCTTTGACCCCCTAGGACGAGGAAGAATGGCTAGAGGTCAAAGGTCACAGAATGATCAGTTGAAGATGGAGGCCTAGAAATCAGGGAAATCCGGTCCAGGTTCGTTACCTTCCTGCCTACAGTCTAATGCTTGGAGGGTCAGGGCATTTATGTCTTCAGAGAAAGAAAAGGTTGGGCTCGGCAAATTGATAGAAGGGGAGTTGGCGATGGGAGAGGGAGTGTAAACATCGTCCACCCTCAGAATATCTGAAAAGGAATATAGAACAGTGCGTACATACATACATACACACAACGTGACAGCACACGACCTCTTCTTTGTTTTGAAGATGGAGCCAACCTGTTAGACACAATAAAATAAAAGGCACCATTCATACCCGAAATCTGTAACTTACACTGCTGGTAGAGGTTTCACAACCACTGCCTTCAGTGCTGCATATCAAACACAAAAACAATACACATCCATTCGTGTATAGCCAAGGAATCACATACTGTTGGAAGGTCTCCATTGTGGTCCTGTGTAGGAATGAAGGGTTACTAACACTACACCAATATAGATATAGCTGCAAAGGCTAATACTCTGATTTCAGCAATGCTAGGGGAGCATGAGTGTATTCCCGCGTGTGTCTACAATGGAGATATATTAAGGCAACTGGAAGGTAGCTTCGGGTTCATAGGAAATGTCAAGGAAAGTATCAGGGAAAAAGCCACGGAAAATACTGTGCAAATATTGGTCGCGCTACCCCGTAGCCCTTGCCCCCAAGCAGCTTTAGGTACTATCGAAATATTACTAGCTATATACATATTGTAGTTGTAGTATGGTACCTGAGCTGTTCTCGCTTGTCATGTGCTCCCTTGCCCACAGCACTACCGTCTCAGGGTATCTCACTGTTACGAAGTAGTAAGCGCGTATTATAAACACATAAGTAAACGTAACGTAACGTGCTTATTACTTGACGTAACTTAATCCGCGCGCCTGAACTTAGAGTAGAAGCAATGGTCGGATGAAAGTATGTAACAACCGGTAAGGGGTGAGTGTGATGCGGGCTGCAACTTCGTATGACGTGGCGAGAGAGAGAGAGAGGGAGAGGGGGAGGGAGGGAGGGAGGTGGAAGGGAGGGAGGGAGGGAGGTGGAAGGGAGGGAGGGAGAGTGAGGGGAGAGAGGGAGAGGAGAGAGAGAGAGAGGAGAGAGAGAGAGAGAGAGAGAGAGAGAGAGAGAGAGAGGAGAGAGAAGAGAGAGAGAGAGAGAGAGAGAGAGGGAGGGGAGGGAGGGAGGGAGGGAGGGAGGGAGAAAGAGAGAGAGAGAGAGAGAGAGAGAGAGAGAGAGAGGGAGAGAGAGAGAGGAAGGGAGGGTGACAGGGAGAGCTTATCAGGAAAGGCAAACTAGAGGCTAGTTTTGCAGCATTGACGAGTTGATAAGTGAGCGATTTGGTCATTGAATGTGCCTCTGTGGTAGATGGATTTGACTTCACCTGGACCCTCGAATTTTGGCAATAACTTCATTATTTTTCACCCAATTTCAAATTAAAGAGTATCTACCATTGGATTCCTCACATTTTGCCGCGTCTAGTGATAGGTTTCTGAATCTCTACCACTCGAAAGATAGCTGTATGTCCCATAAGGAAAGTATGGAGATGCTATTGACCGTGAGGAATGTAGTGTTCGTGATCTCAACCTAACACGCCGTTTACGCACGAAGGCTTCTTACGTTTGCTAGTGTGAAAAGCAGCAAGAAAAAGCGGCTAGCTACCTGGGATTCTCAGGTTAGTAATGCTAGCTAGGCTCCCATGATACTAGCTGGGTGCCCATATTTTCTAATGAGATGTAGCATACGGTCAAAACGGTACAACTGAATTATGATATCATGGATCAACCCGCTTCCTGCGTCATGGCTCACCTTTAGCCACTTATCCCTAGTCTTTGGCCTAACCAAGCCTACAGTACTCAAAAAAAAACACTTCTCATAGCGTTTAGCACTGCTGCGTGGTTTCCCTCCAGTTACCTGCGCATATCACTACCCGCAAACATGCAGGAAGTTGTCAAAATGACGCACGCCTGCGTAACACGTAAAACTTCCGGGAACACGAATAGACTTTAGATTGAACGTGCCTGTGGTAGATGGGTGCATGAGAATTGTGTCGACTAAATGGTGATGCCAGTGGTGAGGACCTGTGGTATTTGATTCTCTGCAGGTGCTTGTTTCTAAGCGTTTCCAGAGTCTCCAAGTGTTGTAGTTCTGTGAATAATTAATCTAGCAGCTTGGCCCACATCAGTGTAGTAATCAGGAAACCCAAATTGTCTCTCACATGTGGTACAGATGTCAGTAATGTGACTAACAGTAAGAGCAGGTGTGTGTGTGTGGACTTACAAGTAGGATGAATACACAAATATACAATACGATTAGATGAATATTCGCACCCACTGACATGACCCCAATGGGCAGGAGAAAAGTTGCATTTATAACTATTTCCATGCCCTCTTAACAATTTTTGAAGGAAACGATTCACACCAAATTGGAGGACACGCTAGAGGACACAAAATTTATGCGAAGGACATGGGGAAGAGGACGCTGAAGTCTTTGAGGACCCGGGAAGGAGGACATAACCAAATTGAGGGGACACGGGGAGGACCAAACGAGCTGTGAGGGGACACGGGGAGGAGTGTGAGGTGACACGGGGAGGACAAAACAAGCTGTGAGGGGACACGGGGAGGACCAAACAAGCTGTGAGGGGACACGGGGAGGGGGAGAGGACCAAACAAGCTGTGAGGGGACACGGGGAGGACCAAACGAACGGTGAGGGGACACGGGGAGGACCAAACGAGCTGTGAGGGGACGCAAAAAGGACCTCTGACTCCCAAAAAGGACCAAAAAGGGACACTAATTTTGGGATGCAAAGTGGAGACACAAAAGGGACCTCCAGCTCTGACAAAATAATCAATGTATTCAAGGTAACAGCACATAAATGTATTTCTTATTAGCATACACTGCATAGGAGTATTATACATTGATTAACAAATATTGTATTGAATTTTGAATTTAAGACTTGCCTTTGAATGCAGGAAGATACAATGGACTTACAAGTAGGATGAATACACAAAGTAATGACATATATAATACGATATTAGGGATTAACAAAGATCTCGTGAATATTCGCACCCACCGACACATGACCCCAATGGGACAATTTATGAATGGATATTCCGACACAAAAAAGTGCATTATCATTCCTTTTAAAGTCATTCCAGGCAGGAGAAATGTTGCAATTACTCATATTTACAACTATTTCCATGCCCTCTCGACAATTTTTGAAGGAAACGACGACAGAATTCACACCAAATTGGAGGACACACTAGAGGACACAAAAATTATCCGAAGGACACGAGGAAGAGGACGCCGAAATCTTTGAGGACCCGGGGAGGAGGACGTCACCAAATCGAGGGGACACGAGGAGGACCAAACGAGCTGTGAGGGGACGCAAAAAGGACCTACGAGTCCCAAAAAGGACAAAAAAAGGACATTCCGAAGGGCCCTAGCCCTAGCTTTGGCAGCGAGGAGGAAGAACTAGAGGGTATGGCCTTCCTTTCTTCTTCTGCACTGTTATTAAAGTTCTTTATTTCTGAACTTACCAGCATATAGACCACGTCGAAGAGTCACCAGAGGTTTGACGGCTGCATGTTCTCGGCATTTCTTATCCCCTCTTTTTGCAGGGATATCCAGGGAACGCACAAGGAGTTTGGCAGAGTCAAATGAGGATGAGGATGGTTTGTCACTTTCTGATACGTATTGCGCTTTTTCTACTCTCCCACTCTTCCTTCATAGGAACAGAACAGAAGGACGGAGGAAGGTTTCCTATCCATGGGAAAGGTTTGTTTCTCCAAATACCATTTTCAATATTCTGTGGTCAACTTCTTGATCCAATTACAGCAGTTCCTCAAGTCACAATTGTGAAAATGTAGGGAAGTTTCAAAGATGTCCTTTTGATTATTTCCCTATCATCACTTTTTGCAGGCAACTCCAAACCCAAGCACACACTGTTGGACAACTTCCTCCTGATGGTAAGTGTAACTTTCCCATATATTCACCTACAACATGAGAAGTCTTTGACATACAGTTGAGCAGCAAGAATGCAGTTTAGATGAGCTATCTCTCAGAGGTGTGAATATAATAGTTGCCTCACATGACTTCACCCAGCTTTTGCTTGAAGGTGAAATGCCGACTTCTCCTGTAGCTATCGGCACAGAGGTTATTTGCACCGGTCCTCATCCGGCTGTTCCTGCAGCTATAGGAGGTATGTGTTTGTGTGTAGAAGTTGCCCCACATGACTCCTCTCGACATTTTGTAGATGGAACAGAGGATATCTGCACCGGTCCTTCTCCTGTAGCTTCTCCTGCAGCTATCGAAAGACAGGCTAGTCCTCCAGCTTCCTCTACAGGTGTGTTTGTGTGTAATTGTTGCTCCACATGACTCCACCTAGCTTTTTTGTAGATGGAACAAAAGATAATTGCACAGTTCCTTCTCCTGCAGCCATCAAAGGAGAGGCTATCTGCACTGGTCCTCCAGCCTCCTCTATTGGTGTGTTTGTGTGTAATAGTTGCCCCACATGACACTTCTCTTGCTTGCAGATGATGATGTCTTCATCATTTGTCCTCCTCCTCCTCTGGAACTTCTTTATGAGGATTCAGAGAATGCTGAGAGGGATAAGTCTGAAGCTATTTGCTCTCCACCTCCAGATTTCAAAGATGATACTGTCCTAGACCCTCCCTCAGAAATCCAACGTAGAGGTAGGGCTACTTACTGCTGCACTCAAATTGTGTTTGTATGGTGATCATGCATTTAAGCTCTGCTCTGCTCTTTCTCTCTCTCTCTCTCCCTCCCTCCCTCCCTCCCTACCTCCCTCCCTCCCTCCCTCTGTCCCTTCCTCCTTCCCGTTTTCCCTCTCTCCATCTTTTTCCTCTCACACTCACTTTTGACCTAGGTACAGCAGAACTTCCTGACAGTGTCATGAAGCAGCCAGACATCATTTCACACAAGGAGCCATTGAGTCCAGGTTTTGCTGTGAAGGGATTAACAAACAGTTGCAATGTAGCAACTGATTCCATTAAACTTCCTAGATCTAATTGTGGTAGATGTGGAGGATAAGAGGATGCCGACAGGACTGGAGGTAGAGGACGAATCACCTGAGGAGTTAGGTCCGGGTTTTACTGCAGTGTAGGGCCTTGTAATATGGCCAACTCCTCTCTCCAGACCTACCTGTGACCAAGGAGACGACAGTGCTCAAAGTACCGGATGTATATACCTCCTCAGATGCTGGTAAATTCTATTACAAACTTGTCCTAAGCACAATGTACCACACTCTATCTTACCACAGCGGAAGAAACATCTGGAGATGAAGTGAAGGAACGTCCCAAGAGAAAACTGTGAGTGCACTTATTCCTCACTGCATATATAATTCACTCACTCAATGTATAGGCCTCTCACAGAGCAGGAGATATTAACATCAGGGCTACTAGGCCACTCCCGCTCTCCTAAACTGGAAGTTGTTAACTTCGGACAGAAGAAGGGGAGGGGCGTCATGGCCTTAGAGCCAATATCAAAGGGAGCATATGTGTGTGAATATCGAACATACAGAGTGTACCCAGTTGGTTCTGCAGAAGAGGCTAAGCTGGCAGAAGAATATGAGTTCAATGGAGAAGGAAGCTTTGTCCTCCAGACCGCCTACTCCATACCACAAGTTGGAGTGCGCTTGTGCTTCGATGCGACGAGACGTTACAACGACATCGGCCGACTGATTAACCATTCTCCAGATGTTTATAACCTCAAGCCTGGGCAGCCCCTTTATGTCAGAGGGAAGTGGCGGGTGGGGATGTTGGCGGTGAGGGACATCTTCGTGGGGCAGGAGCTAACATATGACTATGGGGTCCGCTCCGAAATGTGGATGAAGAGACGGAGTAGAGGGAGCACAGATGAGAGCGGGCAGGAGAGAAGGACAGTGAACAGCAGTAGTGAAGGGCAGGGGATGAGGTATTTGGGGATGAGGGGTGCAGGGGAGAGCAGCGGTGCAGGGCAGGAAGTGAGGGGCGAAAGTACAGAAGAAAGCTGTAGTGCAGGGCAAGAAACCGCAAAAACAGAGAACAGCAGTAGACGGAAGGAGCTGAAGACAGAGACGGCAATGTGGAGAACCCCGGAGGACGAAACAGTCCCAGGGATGAGGGGTGCAGTTGCAGGTGGTGCAGGTGCAGGAAGGACATTGGTGAGAGTAAAACAGAAGAGGAAGGAGCTGAATACGGAGACGGTGATGTGGAGGATCTCAGAGGACGAAACAGTCCAGGGTATGAGTGCAGGTGCAGGAAGGACATTGGTGAGAGTAGAACAGAAAAGGAAGGAGCCGCATACAGAGATGGAGACAGGGAGGACCTCAGAGGACGAAACAGTCCAGGAGGTGAGGGGTGCAGGTGCAGGTGGTGCAAGTGCAGGAAGGACATTGGTGAGAGTAGAACAGAAGAGGAAGGAGCCGAATACAGGGACAGAGATGTGGAGGACCTCAGAGGATGAAAGTGTTCAGGGGATGAGGGGTGCAGGTGCAGGTGGCGCAGGGCAGGGGATGAGGGGTGCAGGTGCAGGAAGGACATTGGCGAGAGTAAAACAGAAGAGGAAGGAGTCGACTACAGAGACGGATATGTGGAGGACGTCGGAGGACGAAACAGTCCAGGGGATGAGGGGTGCAGGTGCAGGTGCAGGGCAGGGTATGAGGGGTGCAGGTGCAGGTGGTACAGGGCAGGGGACGAGTGGTGCCAGCTGTAGTGCAGTGCACGGAATGAGAGCAGAGGTGACCAGTAGTATGGAAGAGACAGTGAATGAGATGGGTGGGAGTTATGAAGACAACAACGATATCCACATTTTGGAAGGTCTTACCCAATCACGCACACAGCAGCAGTACAAGCGGCACTATTTTTGGTGCCCCGAGATGGACTGTACCTCCGGACCAGTGCAAAAGATGACACAGCACCTGCAAAAGAAACATAAGATGAGCCCCGCAAGAGCAGCACAAGTTGCAAGGAGGAAGCGGCGGGCACCGAATGAGGCAGTCAGACTCAAGACACCCAACCCTCACACACGTTCCAGTGGCCTCCAAAATCTTCCTCTCTTTGTCAGTAATTGCAAGAAGACAAAGGTCTCACCTTCCGCTAGTTCTCCAAGTACTAGCTCTCCAATGGACACCCCAGGAACCTCCACTTCTATCTCATCAGATCAATCTCCACCGACTCCTACCGTCAACCTCAGCACATTGGGAAAATTCCACCAGAAAGGAGAATTCTTGGAGGGTTTTTTCCGTCACCTCCAGACACGCGCTGGTGGAAACAGGGGAGAACATTCAGCAACCCAAATCACCAGATACGTTGGCAAGTACTTGTACTCACTCAATTCCAAGACACCAGTGGAGAGAAATCTCCTGGAGACAAAGCCAGTTGTACCATACCTTGAGGCAGTACAAAGTGCTGGAATTGGGAGCAGTGGCATTCTTCATCGCATTCTAGCACACAAAGCCGCTGTGCAGTACATGCGCCTTGGAGTGAGTTACCCTTTAATGCAATTTGTAACTGTGAACATACATCCTCTCCCCCACAGATGGTGGACGATGCTGACTTGCGTAGGACGGAGAGGATAATGTGGCACTTGAGCCAAGTGGAGAAGACATTTAAAGTAGAGAAGCTTAAAACTGCAAGAGATCTCCTGCTCCACCAGTCGCTGACAGGAGGGACAGAGTGTATAAATGCTGTCCAAAGATTTAGAGATGACCCTCATGTGCTGGAAACCTATACATCTGAAGCCACGAAGCTGGTCCAAGGTCATGTGTCACGTGCCGCATATAATGTGTGCTTGGGGCTCTTAGCGGCTCGCCTCACATATTGGTAAGTGCTCACCTTTCCACACGACCTTCACTATCTTATTCTCATCCACACACAGCAATGGACAGCGCCCCAGTGCAATCACTTGTATGACAAAGCAGGAGCTAGCTGAAGGGATGAAGAGGAGGAAGCTAGGAGACACTCAGCGTGCAGTCATTGTTGTGCAGAAACACAAAACAGGTTTATCAAATCTTCTTAGAATTGGTCACACAATGCTTACATCCCCACACCTTTTTCTAATAGGGCAAAAGGAGTCGGCACTGTTGGTGGCAGATGCCGCCACAGTACGAATGGCATTACTCTGGTTAAAAGTGCAGGACTTCATTTGGCCAGATTGCACTTTGGCATTTCCCGACTTCCAGGGAAAGCTGGTGTCACACCTCGAGAGGAAGATGTTGATGGCAGCGAGGACACTGGACCACAACCTCCCAAATCCCTCCATCTTCCGCAAGGAGTTGGAAATCAGAAATAAGAGACAGGATGGTCCATTCAGCCAAGCTGTCTCACGGGCCCTATCCCACTCACTGACGACTGCACAGCAGTTTTATCAGGCTCCAACGCTATCAGACACGTATGCAACCTATGAGGTAATGCAGGAGATAATTACAGGAACTAGGGCATCAAGCCTTAGAGCTACAGCAGTAATTCAGGAGGAGGTCCCAAGGGAGGACAAAGAGGAGAAAGAGAGAGAGCAGAAGAGGAGAGAGACAGATGAAGAGGAGAAAGAGGGTGAGTTGGAGATGGACACCATGACCAACGAAGAGAAGCAAGGTGCAAAGGGAAAGAGGAAGTGCAGTGACCAACAGAATGAGACCCCTCCACCGAAGAAATCTACCACCTCTCCAAGAAAGAGAAGGGGCTTCAGTAAGAAGGACGAGGATCTTGTGGCAGACTTCTTTGCCCAGAACATTGCTGAGAGGAAATTTCCCACTGCCGATGAATGCCGCGACTTTATTAAACTCTACCCCCAATTTAAGGAGAGAAAGCCTAAGGATATATACGACAAGTGTCGCAATCTGGCAGGTCGCTAACTCAATAACTCACAACTCTCACCTACATCATTAACTCCAATACATACATCAATAACTCACAATTTTCCTGGCATACAACTCCGTTAGTATTATATATACTCAGCTCTTTTGAATCTGCGATAATATATGCAGTGCATGCAGGACTCGGAATAAGCATGGTATATGTGTATGTGTGTGTGTGTGTGTGTGTGTGTGTGTGTGTGTGTGTGTGTGTGTGTGTGTGTGTGTGTGTGTGTGTGTGTGTGTGTGTGTGTGTGTGTGTGTGTGTGTGTGTGTGTGTGTGTGTGTGTGTGTGTGTGTGAATGTATGTATGTATGTATGTATGTATGTATGTATGTATGTATGTATGTCTGGTGTGGAAAGATGATTTTCCAAGCAATATCTGTGACGGTTTCTCTAAGAGGACGTGGAACAATATTGGTGTACATTGGAGTGTGGAACCACAAAAGGACATGGTGGATACTGGGAAATATAGGCCCAGGAAACAGAGGACAAGCCCACAAAGCCGTTGACACCAAACGAAACTCAGGCGGACCAAGGTAAAATTTTGGAGGACATTACGACAGGAAGGACATTGGCGAGGGTAAAACAGGGGAGGAAGGAGCCGAGGACACAGATGGAGATGTGGAGGACCTCGGAGGACGAAATAGTCCAACGCGAGGACAAAAAAGGACCAAAATTATCACTGAGAGGACAAATAGAGGACTATGCCGTGAGCCCTAGCCCTAGCCCTAGCCCAGACGAGTCACCAGCCAGGAGGTGAGGATAAGTGGGGATTTCGGGGTTGAATAGCCCTTGGTCCAAGAGACATTTTTGATCCTCAAACCTCAACTCATCCTCAGCCCTAACCCCAACCTCGGCAGAACCTCCGCACGTTAAAAATGCTCTGAAGGCTATTCCACGTCTTCAAATATTTGCCCAGAATTACTTGACTGTGTTGTTTTCTAGGGCCTAGGTCACTAGGGCCTGTCATGTTTCCTTCGTGTTCTTTCTGTCATTATTCTTGGTGGTGCAGCATTTCTTGGAGCATTATTTTGTTGCTTGCTTTACACTCAAAATTGCTTGGAACAGCTTGAGATGGCCTATTTTTATTTTATTGTTTTTTTTTTCACAATGTTTCAGTCTGTCCAGTTTTCCTTTATATGTAGCACAGATAATTATGTGCTCTATTATTGGCAATAATCCTTGGCTTATGCCCGCATGTTTTATCCTAACCTCAAACTTGAACTTCCTAGATTTTCCTGGTTTTTCCTAGCTTTTTTTGGTCCTAAATTTTCCTTTTTTTTTAGGTTGGGTAACTTCTTATTTTGTACTCTAGTTCTCCCTAGTGTCATTAGTTTACGACTTCTTCCTTTTGTCAAATTGCTGTTCCATGTGTCCCAAAATTTAAATAATATTTTTGTGTGGGGTAACTTTATCTTTTCTAGAATACCCTAAGCACAATTTTTCCTAGAAAAAAACTTTCTTTTGTTTCCTGTTCTCTGATGTCCCAAATTTTTGTACCTCATTCTTTTGAAGTTTTAAGTGATTTAGGAAAGTTTTGTTTTTGGGACATGTGAAGTTGAGGTTGAGGTTACTTCAGATTTGCAAGGTTGAGACTAAGGATACTTTTATATTGAGGTTGTGTTGTTGAGACTTCTCTGGTTAGCTGCAGGTCGAATTGGGACATTTGAGGGTGAGATTCAGTATTTTTAGCAGTGAGGTTGGGGTTGAGGTTAGTACTGTTGAGACTGAGGATACTTTTTATATTGAGGTTGTGTGGTTGAGACTTCAAATGTTTCTTTTTGGTTAGCTGCAGGTCCAATTGGGACATTTGAGGGTGAGGTTCAGCATTTTGGGCAGTGAGGTTGCGGTTGAGGTTAGTACCGATATGCAAGTTTGAGACTGAGGTTACTTTTGTGTTGCAGTTGTGTGGTTGACACTTCTAATTGGTTTCCTGCAGGTATTTGTGGGACATTTATGGGTGAAGACCGGAATTTTTGGCAGTGAGGTTGAGGTTGAGGTTGAGGTTGAGGTTAGTAGCAATATGCAAGTTTGAGACTGAGGTTACTTTTGTGTTGCAGTTGTGTGGTTGACACTTCTAATTGGTTTCCTGCAGGTATTTGTGGGACATTTATGGGTGAAGATCGGAATTTTTGGCAGTGAGGTTGAGGTTGAGGTTAGTAGCAATATGCAAGTTTGAGACTGAGATTACTTTGTGTGGTTGTGACTTCCGTTTTTTTGTTTAGCTGCAGGCATTTGAGCTAGAGTTGGGGCATTTGAGGGTGAGGTTCAGAAATCTAGGCAGTGAGGTTGAGGTTGAGGTTAAAAAATTGTGTTTGAGAAAGAATGTGATAGTTCATTAGACTGACAGGCAGCTATTTCCTACATGTACATTTGTGTCACCTTGTGTGGGTGGATCAATAGTAGTGCCACACACGTACACTGTATAACTACGGTGATACAAATTACTTACATCATGCCTAATCATGGTACGTATTGTCAAAGCACTCACCCTTGAGCTTCATGCTTTATAATGTATACGTATATACCTCTTAGGCATGATGTAATACGTACAGTAGAGGTAGGGAGACATTCTCCCAACATGCATGCCTATATATAACCAAATCAAATTCATTGTTCATCAGATTGTTCAATCCACAATTTCACATAAATGATTGGAATATCAGAGTGATCTGCTACACGGAGCATGTGAGTGGTATAGTGTGCTAACATTGACATGGCAAATGATTCTAACAAGAGGAATATCAGAGTGATCTGCTACACGGTACGGAGCGTGTGAGTGGTATAGTGTGCTAACATTGACATGGCCTAAAGTGACTAGATGACAAAAAGTTCTAGTTCTTCAGTCTACTCTGATGGAGGGGAAATTCACGACAAGCAAGAAAACTTAGCTGCTACACTGAATCCATTCTGTGGAGGTGTCTATAAAGTGTGCAAAAACTGATATGGGCTAATGACTCATGCTGTTAAAGCATTCCAGTCAATGGAGAACCTCCGGAGACAACGCAGTGATGGTGATACCTCCGATTCCACTAGCAGAGCTGGCTCATCTCTTGAATCTCCCACTATTGCCTGGTAATAGCGGCTCTCTGTAGCTGCTGAATGGCCGAGATGACGGGTCACGAGCTGTGCTTCAGTTGAATCACCTAAATTCATAGCGGCCTCAGTTGCCCCAATTTTCCGAACTCTGCTGGCATTGGGAAACACTGCACCAAAAAGAGGTCCTAGTCTCTTCACCCTCTGAGAGAGGTTATTCAAACGTTGCGAGCCACATAAGAGAAAGAGGAGTGGGGACAAACCATCTACGTCCTGAAGCTTTCGTACGGTGTTGATGTAGTGCAGGATCCGTGCATGATCTGTAACGCTAAGAACCAGCTTAGCGTACTCTTGTAGGGCCGTTTTGTGGTCCCTCACTGACACAATATAGGTTGGCCCGTACACATCCTTCTCCTTCTTAGGGACCAGCTTAGCCATACGAAACTCCTGAATAGTCACATTCTCCAGGGCACCAGGTCGCTGCCAATTCTTGAACAAGATGCTAGCAGCCAGCATAACTGTGCTCTGGTTGAGCAGAGCAGTCGACATCGTTTCTCCTCTCCGTGCCCGGCTACAAGTAAGTTCAAACTCTCTCCACATACCTTGGTTGTCAATCAGAGCATTGACCTCATCCAGACTGTGGTCCTGGCAGGACAGCTCCTCCAGTCTACGGTGTTGGAGCTTCCTCTTCTCCTTCCTCAAAGTATTCTTCCACCCCTTGAGCACCTCCAGCATGCGTGTTGCTTTCTCTGTCAATGGCGACCCGGAATCCCTTAGAATATCCACCTTCAGAAAACGCAGAGCAGAGCAGAAGCCATCTATTTTAGAGAGCTGGCCCTCGGGCCCTACAGACGACCGCTTCAACTTCTCCATGAAACCCGTCAGCTGATCGCGGTCGGTGAGTCGCTCCCAGCCAGGATTTGGAGAGGACCCACACGCATACTTCAGAAACTTGCTGACATCTACTGCCATCTCCCTGGCGGTTTTCTCACTTCTGCCCCCACCATCCAACCCAGTGAGATAGCGCTGAAAGTGGATGAAAGACGGATGTTGCATGTCGAATCGAGGGTAGTTGCGAGTGCCCCCTTCCTCTACCTCGGGGAGCTCATCAGCACTGGAAGGGCTAGGGCTTGGTCTAGGGGCAGGGTGCTCAGTACACACCTGGCCATCTTCCACTTCGTTCCGTTCAGTAGACGCCTGGCCGAACAACTGACGTATTGTGGGCTGTCCCACACTCCTGCTTGGAGGTGGCCGCGACTGAGGGATGCACTTAGCAACACTAAGCAGCTTTCGCTTCTGCAATCGAAGCTCTGGATGCTTACAGTCTATGTGCTGGCTGAGCTTCCGCTGTGGCCGACTACGGCACCCAGCCACAGGACACATCCTCAAAAATCGGTGCTTCGGGCCACCTGGATTCTTTCCAAGGCGTCGTCTAGAGGGAGAGTCACCTTTGCCTGGAACACAGAAGGTAATATTGTCGTACACATAATTCATTTGTGCAAAACCAAATATCACCTCCAGGAGGACTCGAGCTCCACTTAGGGTTAGCTCCAGTCTCTTCATCACTCACGAATCGGTGCTTCGGGCCTTTGCTCCTGGCTGAACCTGTCAAAGAGATGACAACTAGAACCATTTGATATTTTGGAAACTCAAGAGGCCTTTCTTGTACACTAAGATCTTTATGCTTGACTGGGATGGGGATAGTAAATGGTTAAAATTATTCTCACTGTTGGAAGATGGCGGATCCTTAACTGTGGTAGATGGTGTAGAAGTAGAATGAAGCACTGTAAGAATTGGGTATAAGCAGTACGCTTGATGTGACGACTAAAGCTTAGGACCACACCTTTATAAAAACCATAATACATTAAAGTTCTCACCAATGGAAGAGGGATCTGATGGAGGTAATTTAACTGCATAAAGGTATATACATATTTACGCCTTCGTCTTGAATGTCATCGGGACTCACCTGGATTCTTTCCAAGGCGTCGTCTAGAGGGATAGTCACCTTTGCCTGGAACACAGAAGGTAATATTGTCGTACACATAATCATTTGTGCAAAACCAAATATCACCTCCAGGACTCGAGCTCCGCTTAGGGCTAGCCCCGGTCTCTTCATCACTACTGTCAGAATAGAGGATAGCCCGTTTCCTCCTCTTGAGTGACTTCAGTGGCAAGAAACTAGCATCTGACTCAGACATTCCACTCTCTACAAAGAGGATGAGCGTTAAGTACAGCACTACTGCTCACAGTGCTTCTAACCCAACCCCACACAAACCTTTGCCAGGGTCCTCTTCCTTCCTCCGCATCAGTAAGTCTAATACATTAGAACATATGAAGTCATTCGATGGCACATCTACACTGTTTTACACACCTTTGTCTTTGTCAAGGCCAACCTCATCCTCTGAACTCAAGGAGACAGAATCGTAGTCATTAACCAACCCCAAACCCATTCCTTGATACACAATGAGACAGTATATATAATGGAAATCAGTGGGATGGTGGTGCTCACTGTATTCACCTTTACTCTTCTCTTCCTCAACTACAGAAGATCCTGCTGCATTAAAGCAATGCAGATCTCAAACATGAAACATATATACACTAATTTACACACCTTCATCTTTGGTGAGGTCAAAAAAATAGCATTTATCCTCCACTGAGTCACTGATCATCGGACTTGTTCCTAAAAAAAACATTGAGACGGCTAACTACATGGAAGATACACTGAAGCAGTTTCTTACGTAGCAAAGGAGAGGGGGAACTCCCCTCTTTGTCACTGTTCTCCTCAAGCATCTCATATTCTTCTACTCCTAATAATTGGGCATACAAAATAAGCTGTACCGCTTTGAATAATATTTTCTACAAACAGACCCTCTTCTCTAGGGCTAGCTGTGACCTCCTCCGCTTCGTCAAGGAAGAAACACCGTGGAGTTGGATGCTGAGGGGTAGCTGTAAGGTCAGTCGGAATGTACCATAAGAGCGAAGCTAAAGACAGTACAATAGAACATATCAATGCAATGATTAAACCTTACATCTGTCAGGTTTGCTGCGACGTCTCCGAAACTTTTTACGTCGCAAAAGAAAGGAGACACTCCCCTCTTTGTCTGTAGTACAGAGAATTGGGAAAATGAAACAAAAGCAATATGATATTCCACAAATACATACCAAATAGTCTCTTCCTCAATGGCCTCAAGCCCACCTGTGGAGCCACACCTGCTATACGATAAAATACCACTGCTTTTCCATTCAAATATCAAAGCCATAACACCTTACATCCATGAGAGGGCATTCTGCGACATCTCCGAAACTGTCATGTGAAGGACAGAAGCACCACTCGTATTAATAGCTGCTCAGAATTATAGTTTTGCCTACCTTCGCCCGGTTACTACCAGATTTAACACTCTCACCAACTGAAATAACAAGGTAAGTACAGCTCATGGCATCCTGGACTCTTTAAGTCTCACCATGAGGAAAACTGTCCACAGCTTGGACGTCATCCTCAGTACCAGGTTCTCCGGCTGTAGCATGGAAACAGAGACTGCGCACTTTGTTTAGGCTGTCGAGCCACATACCTCCATTCTCTTCCACTACCATCATCTCTTCCACTTGCTGTTCATCTTCTACTCCTAACGATCAGGCATACAAATAATCGGGCATACAAAGTAAGCTGTTGCAATGTGTTCCCTTTGAACATATCTACAAAACAGACCCTTTTCTCTAGGGTTTGCCATAGCTTCGTCTGAGAAGGAACACTGAAGAGATGGATGCCGAGTGGCAGCTGTAAGGTCAGACGATATATACCATAAAATAAGAGTAATTTGCTACAGACAGAACGATAGCACATATCAATGCACTAATTAAGCCTTACATCTGTGAGAAGATTTGCTGCGACGTCCCTGAAACTATCGTGTGAAGGACAGAAGCACCACTCGTATAAACAGCTGCATAGCATTTTATTTTTACCTCACTACCAGACGACTTGACATCATCAAGGGGATCCTCACTACCTCCTCTGGCTGCAGCGTGGATATGGAGACTGTACACTTTGTTTAGGCTGCAGAGACACATACATGTACCTCCATTCCCTTCGACTCCCATCGTCTCTTCAGGTGCCTGTTCATCTTCTACTCCTAACAATCAGGCATACACAGTAAGCTGTAGAACTGTGACCATATTTACTACAGAACAGACCCTCTTCTGTAGGGTTAACCATAACCTCCTCAGCTTCATCAAGGAAGGGGATTGGGTGTGCAGCAGCAGCTGTTAGGTCAATACATATACACCATTACACCAGAGTGATTTTGATGTGCATGCTATAGACCAGTATCGCAGTGATTTTAATCTGCACGCCATAAACAGTATGATAGCAGAGCTATAGCAGTAATTTTAATCTGCTATAGACATTATGATAGCACACCAGAATATCTTGGTTAAGTGTAATCATCATTGTAGCCAGAAAACGAGCAGCAAATTGTCCTGTGCTACCAGCAGTCTGATTCTACATTGAAAGCAAGAATCCTCCACCAGCACAATCAACGCTCACAATAATGTCCAATATAGAAAACCCCACAGGAATCCAATTTGGGACACCCCCACAGGAATTCACACTCAGACCACCCTACACTCACAGGTGTCCCAACATACTCACACTGTAATTGGGACAACCTAGAGGAATTCATGCTCACAGAGGTGTCCCAAATTGGGACACCTTACAGGAATTTATACTCACGGAGGTGTCCCAAATTGGGACACCTTACAGGAATTTATGCTCACGGAGGTGTCCCAAATTGGGACACCTTACAGGAATTTATGCTCACGGAGGTGTCCCAAATTGGGACACACTAGTCTGGCTAAGCCATACCCCAATCGCATGCAGAAAAGGGGTCTGGTGACAAGCCTATACCGTGTTTGTACCATGCTGCAGAAATATTGCAGTCCAATCAGATTTCAGAACAGCTAATTAGTAAATTCCAAATTTAACCTGTAAATTTGCAAAGCCGGGACAGAGATGTATGTAGCACACTACCCTCCCCATAAAGTCCAGGAAGCTACTAGAAGTGCTGTTAGGGAATTGGGATACCAAGATGTAAAGCCCGAACAAATGAAAGTGGTAGAGGCGTACGTTCAAGGACGCAACATGTTTGCCGTCTTGCCGACTGGCTACGGAATGAGCTTGTGCTACGATTGCCTTCCTATCGTATTCAAAAAGCTCACTGAATGCCACGAAGAAAACCATTAGATAGTAGCAAGAGTAAATAATAAAGAGGAAGAGAGTGTCGAACACGCATTTGGGCCTAGTATTAACTGCTCGGAAAGTAACGTGACTTCCACTAAAGCGCATGTATACTTGGTTACAGGCCTTCCCTGTCACCACACATGTACTTACCAACAGCATCAGATGATAATGACCAGTACCAACACATGCCAGCGATGCCTGGTCCTTCCACTATGCGCTTTCACTCTTTCGCACTAGCAAGTTCTCAGCTATACATCACATGCGCTTTAGCGAAAGTCACGTTACTATCCGAGCAGTTAATACTAGGCCCAAACGCGTGTTCGACACTCTCTTCCTCTTTATTATTTAATCTTGATAGTAGCAGTCGTTACTCCCCTAACGGCAATTATGGAAGATCAGGTAAGCATAGTACTAAGCTCCCCATAGCGTAATACTAAAGCTCTGCAGAAAACTAAGTAGCCACACGTACCGTACACACAAGTAAGCCATTTGTTCCTACAAAACATGAGGAATACAACATACCAGGAGTTTGTGGACCTTTGACCTCTGACATAATACGCAATTAATGCATTACAAAAACATGGTATAGGCATGTCACCATACCCTTCCGCGTACGATTGGGGTGTGGCTTAGCCAGACTAACACCTTACAGGAATTCATGCTCACGCCAGTGTCCCAATTTGGATAGCTCACAAGGGTGTTACAGATTTCGGTAAGGTATCCCAATTTATATCAACCTAGCTAAAATATAACCAAGAGTCGAGCTGCCTATATAAGGTGAAAATCTAGACAGTTGCAAAAACATTTTGAAGCTTACCACATGTAGGCTGCTTGGGTCTCCGCCGTAGCCAGTCTATACCATTCGGCGCACATCCGTAATCCCACGTCAACTCTTCACCAACACATAGGTTACGGGTAGCAATAAACCCCACCCTCCACTTGCCATTCAGAAAGAGTGGTCCAAAGGGAGCGAGGGTAGCCAGAGCTCTTGGAGCGTGATTAAGAAGCCTCCCTAGTGAATTCAGTCGCCGAGTTCCATCTAGACACATCCATCCATCACTGGTTTGCACATCAACTATGAAGCATCCCTCACCATTCCAGACATACTCACGCTCCCGAGCTGCCCGTTCCCTTCTGGGATACACTTCAGCTTCGTACTCAATTACGTATGAGTCCTTGGGTACTTCTTCTTGTACGACTACTCTACGCCCTTTTATGGGTACTTCTTCAATTGAAACCTTAGGTGGAGTAGTCTGTCCCAACAGTCCAGCAATAACTCGCTCCAGCTTTGACTGTGCACTAAATAAGAAAGATTCATTGGATAATGAAATTCCCTAGGCCAACAACTGCCCCCCCCAGTCTAAAAGCCTACTAAAATATACCAGACTGAGAATGTAAAGTCCAAAATTTCCCAGGCGAGCGTACCCCCAACCTCCCCCCCAGCTTGTGGCTGGCTTTACAATGCATCACCCACTGTCCTAGCCCAAAGCTGTAGGTATGGAGTGATGCCTATATGCAATCGCCCCTGCTTTCCTAGTCCAGAGCCTCCAACTTAACCGACCTATCCGTAAAACACGGAATTATACAGCTAAGTACGGTGCACGGATTCGGAATCTAGAAATACGGATTTGTGCCGCGTGCATCATTTGATTGCGCAACAGCAACCAGTTGCGTTGAGAGACTGAACTCACCAGTACTTACTGTACGAGAGAGTTGGGTTGTGTAGCAGCTCTCGACTGAGAGCTGCTACACAACCCAAAGCAAGAGTACTACTAGCAGTGCCCAAGGGCAAGAAGCCTAGCCTATGTCTACAAGTCATGATCATTCGGTTATTTTTCGTGTGCAAGTTTAAAAAATACAATGTATACACTAATGCCAAAATACTGATATATGGACATCAATACATGTGGGTTGGAGGCTCTGCTAGTGTATGCATTTACCGTTGACACATTCGGCGAGTCAGAGGTGCCGCAGATTCATCCTCAGATGACTGTGTAGATTCCATGTTCCCCTGCGTTCGTAACAGGTTACTCAAATTCACACTACATAAAGTGTAAGAACTCACGCGTAGGGAAGGCTGCAGTGGCTAACCCTAGCCCAGAGTTAGCACACGCTGCACAGAGACTAGACCTACACGAACAGCAAAATGCGCGCGTACATGCATGTACATGTTATTACCGTTAAAAATAAATTCGCGTACGCAGAAGGCCGGCATGCTATATATCTTTTGCTGGATCAAGTGATGATGAGATATATGACTACATTCGCTCTCTAAGCAAGAAAACCACTGTTCCTTCTACGTTATTTTATGGTAACACCAGTGCAACTTCTGATACTGGAAATTAATAAAGGCTGAACTTTTCATTTAGTAGTTTTTACTAATAGCACCTTCTCTCTGCCCGATATGAGTATTCTTTCTCTGCTTCCATCATGCATCTGTACTCAGAAGCAGAGGTTTTCGAAGCACTTTCATCTCTTGTTCCTACGAAATCCAGTGGCTGTGATGGTATTGGCCTGCGCCCTTGCACCTTTGCTTTCAGCAAGCAACACATGAGTGGAAATGTCATTCAATAACACCTATCAGGAACAAGACTACCCTACCTGTGGAACTCCCTCCAATTGACCATGAGCTCTAAGAGACATCTTTTGGAATTCCAACTCCAGATGACAATAGCATGTTCATTCCATTATAAATGTCCATGTCAAAGATGCTTCAACATTCCCAAGTACTGTTTCACTTTTCTGTGAGTACAGAGGTTTTCAGGTTGCTTGTCCAATTCCGAGTTCACATATCGCGCATGCTCACACCGACTGGCCTACGAACGAGCCATGTAGCAGCCAACAGCAAGTGTGCCACTCTTTACGACGTTCATATTTGAAAGAATCTCGGTCAAATATGATATTTTCAAAGTCAAGTACACATCCACACCAGAATTTTATCTACAAAATTAATCAGACAGAACTTGAGATCGTACAGTGCTATAAGTATTTAGGTTTTTTATTGAATGCAAAGGCATCATTGAAACAATCAGTCCCTACACTGGGAATGCAAGCACAGAAAGCAATGTATGGTCTACTGAAAAAATATCGAATTTAAGATATCCTCCCCCAGTATTTATGTGCAAGCTTTTTGATGCTTTAGTGGTTCCAGTATGTAATTGTGCCTGTAAATTATGGGGTTTTCAAAAAGCACCAGAAATGGAATTGATGCATCGCAAGTTTTGCAAGTTCCTTTTAAACATGCCACCTTCGACAGCAAATGTGGCTATATATGGAGAACTTGGAAGGATGCCAATGGATTTGCAAAGAAAAGTATTGATGGTTAAGTATTGGATAAGGTTAACCTCCTCTTTCTACATCTCCCCTGTTTTATGGGAATGCTATATTATCAATAAGCAATACAATTCTGCATGGTGGAAACATATTCTGAATAGTTGTGGTCTATCATATGTACTAGATGAAATAGACTGGTTATGTGCTAGAGACGTTCTAACAGAATTGAGGACAAGATTGTCAGACCAATTTTTGCAGAAGTGGACTACAGAATTAGGAGCTGCAAGAAAAATATATAGAATGTTTAAAACAGAATTGCGTATGGAGAAATACTTGTCTTTACCTCCACTGTGACATCCTACGAAACGATATTCCGCGCACTTTTGTGACGGCAAAACCTTCTAAACGTCCTAAAAGGGCTAACAATAGGCTAAACGCTACCTGGAGGCGAAGTTTACGTTTTACGCATGCGCACCATCTTGCTCGCCAAGACTTTATAGTGCATTCACATCATTTTCAGTACTCATGTCATGTATCACTGTAGTGTTCTTTACTGAGTACTACCATACACTACTATGTACTAGTGACTGTCTACTACACATTCACTACCATACGCTACTGTGCAATATATACTGTGCACTGACTACCATGCACTGCTATACACTACTGCCATGCAGTGGACATGCACTATTGTGTACTACCATACACTACACTACCATGCAACTTCTATATCTTGCTGTGTATATATTACAGTGTAATAATACCACTACCATGCACACTTACGTATACTATGCCATTGTCTTCATATATGCAGTATATATGTTATTATATTATTATTATTACCAAAAAAAGTACCATGCACAATACTGTGTACTACTACGCACTACCACGCGGGGACTACTGTGTACTACCATACACTATATCATGCATTACAGTTACACTGTAATACCATGCACTAGCTACCTGAGACTACAGTCACGCACTGCCGTTACACTACTGTCTACTACTGTACACTACTGTGCAATACCGTGCACTACTGTGTACTACCATACAATAACATGCACTACTGTACTATGATACCATGCACTGCCGTGTATACCATAATGCAATACCTTGTTATACCATCTACAACCATACGTTGTGTACTACCATATGCATAATACCATGCACCACTGTGTAATACCATCCACTGCTGGAACTATCATGCACCATAGTGTAATGATATGGCACTACCATACACTACTGTGTAATACCACACACTGCTATGCACTACCATGTACTATTGTATATGGCCATGCACTACTCTGTACTACAACAGCTCTCTCTCTTGTCAAACTCGATGTACCTATGGCTGATGGCAATACAACCACAAGACTGGCGTGGCGGGAGGATGGAAATGTGGACTATCTGCACGGCAAACACATCCCTTTTTTTATAGTGGCACTCAGTTTTGGTCTAGTGACTCTTCCTTATGCTATACTCTTTCTAGTGCAGTGGCTCTTTTGGGAATGTTGCCCTAGTACACGGCGCTTCATTTCAATGGAGATTTATTGTCAAGGCTCTTCTTGTCTAGGTCATTAAACATATGGTCGACTCGAGTCGAACGCCACGGAAGGGAGTGTACAATGAGAACTTCATCCCCATCATCTAATCCACTATCTTCACTGGAAATAAATTCAAGATTCATGACTTTTTCCCACTTCTCCCTGTCCTTGACATCTGCTAACTTTACTTTATTCAGTGATGCTATTACCTCTATAACCTGCATTGCCACTATTACCTGTATTACCTACATTACCACTATTACCTGTATTACCTGCAATGCCACTATTACCTGCATTACCTGTATTACCTACATTACCACTATTACCTTTATTACCTGCATTACCCCTATTACCTGCATTACCTCTATTACCTACATTACCTACATTACCACTATTATCTGCATTACCTACATTACCACTATTACCTGCATTACCACCTGCTATTACCTGTATTACCTGCATTACCACTATTACCTGAATTACCACTACTACCTGTATTACCTACATTACCCCATTACCTGTATTATCTACATTACCACTATTACCTGTAGTACAAACATTACCTGTATTACCTTATTATCTGCATTACCACTATTACCTCTATTACCTACATTACCAGTATTACCTACATTACCACTAATACCTGCATTACCTACATTACCTCTATTACCTGCATTGCCACTATTACCTGTATTACGTACATTACCACTATTATCTGTATTACCTGTATTACCTACATTACCCACTATTACCTGAATTACCACTATTACCTGTATTACCTATATTACCACTATTATCTGTAATACCTACATTACCACTGTTACCTGTATTACCTGCATTACCACTATTACCTGTACATGTACTGTAAGGCGGAGTTTGAGTTTAACATGCTTTGCATGTTGTATATGCCTTGCCTGTGTAGCCAAGTCATTCTCAGGGGTATTAAGGCATGACTCAGAAATTGCGCGTACAATTTCCGCACATTCCGCGTTTACGGAACTCAATACCGCGCACGAAACACGGCACGTAAACACTACATGTACTAGTGTGAAAGACGCCTCTGAACTTAGAGCTGTGCCAAGCAACGTGAAGCTACAGGAGCTGGAAAAGATGCCTCACGACTGAGCCAGGCATCATGGAACTGAATAAGGTCAGAAGATATTAGATGGCTCTTACATGTATGGGCAAAAACGGTAACCCGATTTTTAGGAGCAACCATAGCCCGTTCCCACTATCTAGAGAGCAACGAAGTGGTCGCTACCCTACCTAGGAACTACACTAGGGGTGGTTAAAAGTTACGTGATTCTCTCTCTCTCTCTCTCTCTCTCTCTCTCTCTCTCTCCTCCCACAAACACATACACCACTTAGGTGACACTGTGCAGACCTATCTACTCTCCTCAAGCAGAAGAGTGGAACACTGTATTGTATTGTTACGTCTTTACTTATTAAATACTTGTCACGCTTGCGTGCTTCGCAGCTGTTTCAGCGAGTGCACTGACCTCTGACCCGCGCAATAAATCCGTATACTTCCGCATTCGAGAAAGTGCGGTGGTGAGTGTTGCGGTACATAGAAAACAGTCCAGGAAGAGCAGTTCCGTCGCCCACTAAAGACCTCTACCTATTTCAGTGCAACCACTGGATTGTTGTATGTGTGACTCTCGCTGGGGAAGTCATGTCTTTGGTGTACACCGGAATGACACGCCCTGTAAATCTTGAGCTGGCTTGGAATGTATCTACGGATATCTTCCAAACGAGATGACAGTTTTTTATCCCCAGCGAGATTTACTTAGTACTATGACCTGTGATTATATCAATGGAAGATAATTCAGCCGCTGTATATGGGAACTGCTCATCCTGAGCCCATTTGTAAAAACACTTATTTTGTAGTGTAAGTACCGCCCACATAGTCATGTGACTTTCATTTTCGGTTTTGAAAGAGTCATATATGAATACTTTCAGTACATCAAATTTGAAATCTATAGCTGCAACCAGTTGTCTAGTATGAGTAGTCAAATAATTGTACAGAGAGCCATGCCTTAATACCCCTGAGTTGTCTGGGTTTGAACTCAATCCTTAGGATATTAACATCAATCCTACACTCTTCTGCCACAAGAGATCCAGTGGCTCAGTGGTAAGAGTGTCTGACTAGTAATTAGAAGGTCCTGGGTTCAAATCCCAGCTGGATCCTGAGTTTTTTGTCAGGATCATTTAATAATGACTTGGCAGTGATGTTGGTTGATAGTGTCTCCATCATTTAGGCTATTAATCTTGATTACTTTACATGTATTACCTACATTATCACTATTACCTGTATTATCTGCATTACCACTATTACCTTTATTACCACTATTACCTCTGTTACCTACATTACCAGTATTACCTACATTACCACTAATACCTGCATTACCTACATTACCTCTATTATACCTGCATTGCCACTATTACCTGTATTACCTACATTACCACTATTATCTGTATTACCTGTATTACCTACATTACCCACTATTACCTGTATTACCTAAATTACCACTATTACCTGTATTACCTATATTACCTGTAATACCTACATTACCACTGTTACCTGTATTACCTGCATTACCACTATTACCTGTACATGTATTACCTACATTATCACTATTACCTGTATTACCTGCATTACCACTATTACCTGTATTACCCACTTTACCACTATTACCTGTATTACCTGCATTACCACTATTACCTGACTACCTGTATTACCTACATTACCCCATTACCTGTATTATCTACATTACCACTATTACCTGTAGTACCTGTAGTGGTGGCGGAATGTAGCCTAGATTACCCCATTACCTGTATTATCTACATTACCACTATTACCTGTAGTACCTGTAGTGGTGGCAGAATGTAGCCTAGAGGATAGAGGACAACAATCGGCAATCTCGTAGTACAAAAAATGTACTAGAGGACTCAAATAAAGTTTTGGAGGACGTAAGGTGCCAGAGACCATGCCCAACACCGTATCTTCCTCTGTGAATAGGGAGGACGAGGACGAAGGGTTGGGGGGGCGTTTAGAGGACCCTAGGAAGTTCCGGAGTCCAAAAAAGGACCAATAAAAGCACTGAGAGGACAAGTAGAGCCCAACGTAAATGGCCCTGGCCCTAGCCCTAGCCCTAGCCCGATCATTCAGGAGATAACTATGACCCGACACCATAACCTTGTGATTGAATGTAGTGTATGAGTAGTTTGGACTGCATACCACGTGCATCCTGTAGAGGGCAAGATTTATATTTTGGCCACCACATGCATCACTGAATACAATAAGTTCAGTGGCACCTGAAGACCTGTGCATGTGTCTGTTCTATGAAGGGGTATTCATGCCAGTATTCAAATCAAGCTCCAATGTTGTTTGCCCCGGCTATTGCCACGCCGAAAACTGGGTTAGACCATTGCCACGGCAAATAACCGAGGCGAAAACCGGGTTAGACCATTGGCTGCGGCAAATAACCGAGCTGACACATTTGCCGAGGCAAATAACTGGACCCAAAGCAATTGCTACAATATTGGCCGCAGCAAAACTGGTTCTGCCTCAGCATTCGCCACTGCAACATCCTACAGCATATGCATTTGGCGCAGCAACATCCCACGGCAAATCCCAGCAACCATTGCCACGGTAAAACAGGAGCATTTGCCGCGGCAACTAACTTGGCCTTCAGACCACACCTTCTCTGAGGGCGGGGTCTGGGAAAGGAAAGATGTTGGTGTGCATTAATTGGAACTATTCCAACAGATCAACCATGAACCGCATTGATTCCCTGTTCTCATAGTTGATTCACCACGTAAAAGATGAGAGTTTGGTTAATGCTGATGTATCAGCTTATGCAACTCGTATTAATGCAGTGGTTAGAAGTTCGACAAGACTAAATAATCCCCGACTGAGGGAACTACTGCAGGCCCTTCGAGACATATCAATAGCGCTGCATCAGTGTGACGAAAGGAATAGATCTGAATTGAATACGTCTCCCTCCCGACTGTATACAGGTACATGTTTTACTGGCATTCTATACCATTTTTATGCACATCTTATCTTGCAGGGCAACGTGGCCAACCTCCATTAGTGAGCAAATTCAGTTTCTGCTCAGGCTTAGGTTCACTGTTCCTCAAGTAGCAGGTTTGTTGGGTGTTTCAAGTCAAACTATTCGAAGAAGGATGGACATGAGCAGAGTAAGAGTACGACACCTTTATACACAAGTGTCTAACTCAAGATAGGTTCATTTAGTGGAATCCGTAGTCCAAGAACACCCTAATGCTGGGTAACGAATGATACAAGCCTATTTGTGTATGGGATGTCTTTGAAAACTGTCTACACCTGTATTATAATTTGTTCTACACATTAGAAGATGGTGGTGTACTGGATGTAGAAAATGAGCTGCACTTGGTGGCATTACGTTACGTTTATGTTCCCAGGATTAACCAAACCTTGTCATCCTTCGGGGTGGCATGGAATAATCATGGACTATCTACCTCCAACAACCGTACCCCCGTACAGTTGTGGAGTACTAGTGTAGGGAGGCATAACTACACAGCAGTTCAAGAAATATTTGCCCCATCTGAGAATGATCATGACTCGGACACCTCGAGCTCTTCACTGTCATCAGGCATTGAAGTGAGAGCTAGCTCAAACCAATATAGTAACCTTACATCAATTGACCCACTGGCCCATAGTAATGTGTGGGGTGTTGAAATATATGCTGAAGCTGTCAGAACACTTTTAAAACAATGATGCATTTCATAATTAGTTCTTTTAGAACAACAATATGGGTCATAAGTTGTATTTTGTTAAGTTTCAATCAATGTATATATAGTAGCTAAATGAAAACATGAAATGACCTAACAAAAAAATGAACCAAATGTGGGAGAAAATGAACAACAAATAATTGTCATGATCTACATGTGAGGAACTTGGGAGTGTATGAGCATATGATGATCTGTGATTGTGTATACATGATCAGAGGTTGGAATGTCACATCTACATCCTATAGGCCAAACAACAGTGAACATGTAATTTCAGTAAACTCTTTGGCAAATGATTCATATGTAGTGGGAATACAGACCATCATCACACATGTTGATGCTGTTGGCCACCTACCAAAATCACTGGAGGGCATGTTGAAGTTAACAGTGATTGACCGTAACCCACACTGAGGCTTACGAATTGTAAAAGCTTTGATAATCACTCTGTCAAAAGGGAAAAGATAAATCGTCTGAGGTAGTCAAAAACTCGTGATTCTGCTACATTTCTAAATGTAGGCTCGATGATCATGTCCCACACCCGTGGTACAGTTGGTCTAAGCACATTGTAGAAGTTTCCTGGAAGTGTAGAATTGCACACTTGCCAAAGACTAGGGTGACTGGCAATCATTCCCCTGCGCATCTCGAACAAAGCATAGAATGGCTGACAAAAGAGGGTAAACTGTGCAACTTGATTGACTAATTCTCCAAGATTGCTCTCAGTTGGGATAGTTGTGCAACTGAATCGGGATAACATGGAAACAATGATGTCATGCATATCCTCCGGTGAACCATTATGTGATAGACATAATTTCAGAGCTCTTGCCTCAGTAGGGTCAATAAAATTAAAAAAGGAATGAGTAAGAACTTCATCCGAAACTCTATCGATACCACAAATCA